>JAOXJJ010057149.1:0-14713 GCA_025769935.1 Phoenix roebelenii | reverse complement strand
TACAACGCTAAAAATCAAAGAAATGCAACATAAATACTCATCCACGGCTTCATCAAACCCCTAAACCAGGATTCAGCTACTCATGATGCTCGGCGACTTTGATCGGCTTGCTGAGATGCTCCACGCCATCCGTATCATTTTCTTTCACTAATTGATCCGCTCCCAGCCTCCCTTCATTCCTAAAATACCCAAAGTATTCTCTTCCTCCCCCCTCCTTTCTCTTTTTTTTTTATTTCTTTTCTCTCTGGTTCCTCAACAAAACCGAGCCTCCCCCCCATATGAAGAACTCTTCTCCCTTTTTATATACTTCCTGACCGTGGAGGATCGGATTCTTGAAGGAGGATATGCCGGTGATGGATCCGCGGATTAGTAGCTGGATTGGAGGATGCTGATGCTGCTCCAACGCGAAGGACGACGTGGGCGTTGAGAGGATTCTGCGCTGGCTCTCATCTGGACATGCGAGGCAGGGGAGCTTCCATTTGGCTCGGGATTTGGATGGATCACAGAAGACCGCTGGGATTTGGTTCCGAAGCAAGAAAATCTGGAAGAAAAGATCACGGGCGTGGTTAAATGCTGGGCGGATTCCATGGATGATGGAGTCAATCCGAATGGAAGGGAGGTTGCTGATGCTTGCAAGATTTGATTGTGGACGGGAGGGATCCGGAGGAAAATCTGGGAGATCAAATCTGGAACAAGAAATGAGGGTGATGGTGCTCATGGGATGCTCGGACGCAATTGAATGCGAACGGGAGGGGTCTGGAGGCGATCAAAAATTGGATGCTGCTTAGCTGGGAGATATGCTCTGTTTTGATACAGAGGGAAAACATGCGGATTTGAGCCATGAGCTGGTATGCGAACGAGATGTGGGTTATTCGTGGAAGGGGATTTGAGAGGATAAGCTTGGGAGCTATTAGCAGAAGGTGAAGATGCTGGGCGCAATCCATGGAGAGGATGGATTCTAGAATCAGCCGGGAGAAAATCCTTGAGCGCGGAAGGAAGAAATCTACGTGGAATGGATCCTTGAAGCGGTGAGAATGACGCTGAAATGTGAGGATCTCGGAGGTTGGTGGGTGGCTGGAGGTTAAGCTTTGAATCGCGGAAATGGGGGAAGGAGATATCGTGGGTTATGGAACTCCCATGGGTATGCGGCTTGTTCCGAAACAGGGGAAGAGAAGATAAAAGAAATTGACGTGGAAGATGAATACGAGAATGAGTAGGATATGTGAATTTTTTATTATTTATATTTTTTTCTTTTTTTTAGAAAAGTGGTTGGGGTCCACTCGGGTAGGTTGGAAGGGCTTTGTTCTAAATCTAAAATAAAGGAAGTTTGGACACGTGGAGAAAATGGGAGTGGCCTCTGTTTTGCTAAGTTGAGAAGCTTGGTGCCTACGGAAAATATGACGTGGACAAAGGAACGGTAGCTTCATGCACATGTGGGAGAAAGTAGTCCACACATGGAGCAGATTGGGACTAGTTCGTGAATGGGTTGACTCGACCTGCACACACATTAGACTAAATCAATATAGAAAATTAAACCAAACTTGAATTACCTCTAATCATTTATTAAAATGCAATGATGAGGGGAAACACATTTTCTTATGTTTAAATTTAAAATTTGTGCATAACAATAATAATAAGTGCTATGTAAAATAGATAAATTTATACATTATTTAGCACTTATCAGTTTTGCTCTGTATTTTAAGGATTATTTGTGAGTGGTGATCACTATAACTCTGTATCCCTAGGGTGGATTTCTTTGGGTGGTGAGTTTTTTTCCATCAAACTTTGTATCCTTTGGGTAGATTTCTTTGGGTGGTGAGTTTTTATTTATCCATTGTTCTTGTTCTTGGGGATTTTGGATTTACCACTATTCTCAAATTTCTAGTTGGTGTTGGAGTGTTCGTTGTTGTCTTTTCCCTCTATTTTTTCATCAGATTTGGTATCAGAGTGTGCCAAGTTGTCATGGTTACTCGAGGTTGTGGTCGAAGAGGGCAGGAAGTTGAAGGGCCAAACCGCGAGCGGGATCTTCGTGATGCTGCGAATGAAGAATTGTAGAGAGAAGTGCGTCGGCTTACAAAATTTGGTGCGTCTTCATACTTTGATACATAATATCCCAAATCATGAATCATAGGAAGAAGATTCACATGATGAGGGAGAATAGACCAATCCTTTTCATCGTGATCATAGCTTGACATCTAATCATTTTTGAAGGAGTCGCGAGTTTCAACGAGAGTTCGACATCAAAGTTGATATTCCTAATTTTGAAGGAAGGGCACATCTTGATGAGTTTATTGATTGGTTGCATATGGTGGGGCATGTCTTTGAATATAAAGATGTACCAGAAGATCGCGAGATAAAAATTATAGCTATCAAGTTGAAGAAACACGCCTCTGTCTGGTGGGAGCATCTTAAGAAGTAGAGGGCACGTGAAGGGAAAAGACAAATTGTGACATGAAAAAAGATGAGAAAGGTGCTAAGATAGAAATTTCTTTCAAATAATTATAGGCAAAATATATTTCTCAGATTTCATAATTTTAAGCAATAAGATTTATCTGTGGAAGATTATACTGCTGAGTTTGAGTATCTAATGTTGTGGTGTGATGTTGAGGAGCCTGAGGAGCAAACCATAGCCTGTTATCTTGGCAGGTTACATTATGAAATTTGTGACGTGGTACAATTGCAACCTTATTAGATTTTTAACGAGCTGTGCAAGCTTGTAGCAAAGATGGAGAAGCAATTGAAGGAGCTGCGTAGGAGAGATTTTTCGCCCTACAAGTCGAGACACTCCTTTTAACCGGAGAAATGCCGGACTTTCCAAGATTAATTCCACCAAGGTGTCCTTGTCAAAAATTCCTTCAAAAGCAGAAAAGTCTAACAGCTGGTTCTGGTCGTTCCTTACCTCCTATCGGTCGTCGATGCTTCAAATACCAAGGTATAGGCCATATTGAATCTGATTGTCGTAACCGTAAAATTACTTCTCTTGTGGAGGAAGACGAAGGTGAAGTCGAAGATTTGGATGAACCAACATATGATGAGGAGGTAGAAGAAGAGGAAGTGGTTTATGTTGATCAAGGAGAATCTTTGGTAGTTTGTAGGAGCTTGAGCGCAGCACATGTAGAAGATGACGAGTGGCTTCACAACATCTTTCATACACGATGTACTTCCTATGGCAAAGTCTGTGATGTGATCATTGATGGGGAAGCTGTGAGAATGTCGTGGCAACATCAATGGTGGAGAAATTGAAGCTTAAAACAGAAGATCCTCAACCATACAAGCTTTCTTGGCTTCACAAGAGTAATGAGGTAAAGGTTTACAAGCATTGCCTTGTTCAATTTTCTATTGGCAAGGAATATTCCAATGAGTTGCTTTGTGATGTTATACCTATGGATGCATGTCACTTATTACTTGGTCATCCATGGCAATATGATAGAAAAGTGATGCATGATGGGTTCAAAAATACGTATTCCTTTATAAAGGATGGGGTGAAGATTGTGTTAAGATAGAGAGCAGTCCCAAGCCTTCTAAAGGAGAGAAATAATCTTTTGCCCAAGACTGAAATTGAAAAGGCCATAGTGGAATCTTGTAGAACATATGCCCTTATAGTTCTAGAGGAGAATGAGGAGAAGCATAAGTTGCTCCTTATCATGAAAACTTTGTTCTATAAAATTTCTGATATTGTTTCCGATGAAATTCCATTTGGACTACCACCTATGAGAGATATACAACATTGCATTGACTTCATACCCGGTGCTAGTCTTCCAAACAAGGCAGCATATAGGATGAATCCTAAAGAGCAAAAAGAGTTACAAAGGCAAGTAGATGAGTTGATTGCTAAAGGGTTAGTGAGGGAAAGCATGAGTCCATGTGCGGTTCCAGCTCTTCTTGTCACGATCCGGACCTTGATCCGTGATACGATCGTGCTATTGCAGATTACCGCCCACAATAGTACGAAACCTCATAATCACATAACAGGGCAGTCAAACTGGTTAACTTTCATATATAACATTTCTAGTATAACTTACTGGATAGTACAAAGTACAGAGCTTCTAAAATAGTTTATGTACACAAATGTATGTTTTACCCAAAAAGAAACCTTGATGCAAAAAGTGTCTCTCGCTGTTATCACTGGTGGTGATCTGAAAGA
The DNA here is from genome assembly GCA_025769935.1 of Phoenix roebelenii. Taxonomy (NCBI): domain Eukaryota; kingdom Viridiplantae; phylum Streptophyta; class Magnoliopsida; order Arecales; family Arecaceae; genus Phoenix; species Phoenix roebelenii. The sequence continues at coordinate 10,569 of JAOXJJ010057149.1, read as the reverse complement.
AAAATGTAAATAAATTGGTTTGAGCTATACGGCTCAGTAAGTAACCATGTATAATCTTACCGGATCAATCATATGCTAAACATGTTTATGCAGGGTTTGAGAAGCTAACATATATATCAAATACAATTTTTCATATATATAATATATACTCAAGCCGAGCTATAAATCAGTGCATGTACAATCATGCAGTTTCATAAATATGATTATTCATCATAAAATTGTGCCATTATTCCATGATTTGAAATCTACACTCTCAGATTTATAGCTACGGCCGTACTTAACTCCCACGGCAAGGATCGTTAGCCAGTTATTCAACCCCACTGGCGGGGTCCATATGTTCAGTTATTCTTACCGACTGATGGGGGCCATCCATCGCATCTGAGAGTTAATAAATTATAACTTTCATAGATCATACTTTATAAGTAGATTGAAAATTGATTAATGGCACCTCAAACCATTACTTTCATGATCCTGCTATAAATATCATTTTAATGCATTTGTAACACCATATTTCATGAACCATGCTATCTTTGGTAAATCATGCACATTTGCTTGATCCTTATTTGAAAGTATAAATAATACTTTATAAACAAAGTTTTATAAATCTATACTCTCAGATTATAGCTACGGCCGTATTTAACTCCCACGGCAAAGATCGTTAGCCAGTTATTCTCCCCTACTGGCGGGGTCTATATGCTTAGTTATTCTTACCCACTGGTGGGGACCATTCATAACATCTGAGAGCCCGTACGTAGTACTTCTCGCAAATAGTACTCATACGTAGAGTGAAAACTAATTAACAGTATCTCAAACAACTAATCTTATGCATAATTCAAATGCATAAATAATACTTTATAAATTATGTAAGCAAGCGTATACGTGATCCATAAAATAATAAGATTAAGGCATGTTATTTACTTTTTCACAAATCATATATACAATTCAAATTGCATGAATAGTACTTGTTCATCTTATAAAACATGATACATGATCTACAATAAGATTAAGACAGGATATTTACCGAAATTCGTTTTCTAATTTCTTACGTCTAGGTGACAGATCCTTGATCACCTAAATTAATAACATATGGACCACATTATTCCCTATTTATTCATAATTTCTAAATTTGTCATAACATGAATTTACTTGCTTGGATCTCATGCCCAATTTACCCAATTTGAAGCTTTTGGGCTCGATTTAGAACTAAATTGGGTTTACGTAGGTCAATTAGGCTTTTAATTAAAGGATTGGGCTTGAGTCAGGGTCAGCCTGAGGCCAATTTGTTCTCAAATTAGTTGAATTGGGTTTAAATTGGGCCTGATTCATGTTCAATTGGGTATGCTGGAACTAACCCAGCTTAATTGGGTTCGGATTTGATCTAATTTACAGTTTGGGCTCGTCCAGACTTAGCTCAATCTAATTGAGCTTGGGTTTAGTCAAATTTGGCTAAACCCATTTCGTTTTATTGGGCTTAATGTGTTTCCGATCCGAAACCAAATCCGACCCATTAGGCTGGACTCGTTAGGGCCTTTTCTTTTTTTTTTCTCTTTTTTCTTTTCCTTTTCTTTTTCTTCCTTGTTTCTTCCCGAATCTTCTTCTTCTCTTTTTTCTCTTCTCCTCCCTCCTTCCTTCTCTCTTTTCCTTTTTTTCTTTCTTCTCTTCTCCCGATCCCTCTTTTCCTTCCCCCTTTCTTCTCCCGCGAAGGAAGGCGAACTCGGGAGGGGCCGAGCCACAGCTGGCAGCACCTGCGGCCGACGCCCGCGGTTGAAGCCGGCGGCTCCTTCGTTCCCTACTGCGATGGGGGGAAGGAACCCACCAACCCACCACCGGCCATGGCTGCGGCCGAACTCGCCGCGACCAAGGAAGGTGGCGGCCGAGCTCACCACGTCCGAGGAAGGGGAGAAAAGGCCTCCAGCCATCGACGGCTGCGACCATGACTGCGGCAAGCTCACTGCGCCGGATCCGTGGCCGAGAATCCCGGTAGGCTCTTCTTCCTTTCTTTCTTTCCGTTATCAAAAGGTAAAGGAATTGGGGTTAGGGTCTACCTTGCTCCGGAGAGTGGCTGCGACGTCCCTCGCTTCGGCCTCTCTGGTTCAAGGACTCTGTTCTCAGGGAGGAGAACAGTGAGATCCATATTTATAGAGGATTTTGGGGCTTCCTAGGCGGTGAATATCATGTTCAGTGGCACCGCTTATCGTCTGGGCATCTGTCCAGCCCTCCGTTCGGCAGCTGGACTGCCCACCCTCCTTTCCGAAGTAGGAGGTGGCGGCTTCTAGGCATCGCCCCCAGTGGCTGGGCAGTTGTAGCTTCTTCCGCCCGGTAGCTGGATCTCTCCGAAGTAGGTGGCAGCCTTCAAGCATCGCCTCTAGCGGCTAGGCAGCTGTGGCCCCTTCCGCCCGGCAGCTGGATCGCCCACTCTCTTCGAAGCAGGAGGTGGTGACCTCCAGATGGGCAGCCGACATGGGTCTAGGTCGGCCCATCTGGTGACCCAGGCCCAGTTGTCACACTTATGACTAAAAAGGATGGTTCTTGGCGTATGTGCATTGATAGTAGAGCAGTGAACAAGATCACAATGAAGTACCGGTTTCCAATTTTACGTCTTGATGACCTACTTGATCAATTACATGGTGCTTCTACATTTTCGAAAATTGATCTTAGGAGCAGTTATTATTAGATCCGAATGAGGCCGGGAGACGAGTGGAAGATTGCATTCATGACAAGGAATGGATTGCATGAGTGGATGGTTATGCCATTTGGATTGTCAAATGCCCCGAGCATTTTTATGCGCCTTATGAATCATGTGTTTAAACCTTTTATTGGTTTGTTTGTTGTGGTTTACTTTGATGATATTTTAGTGTACAACAAGCACATTGATCAGCACTTGATGTATCTTCGTCAAGTTTTTGAGAAGCTTTGGGAGCAAAAGCTGCATGCGAACTTGAAAAAGTATCACTTTTGCATTATTAGCCTTATCTTCTTAGGCTTTGTGGTCTCAAGTGATGGAATTAAGATGGATCCAAGGAAGGTGGAGGCAATCACAAGCTGGCCTATTCTGAAGTCTATTCATGATATCCGAAGTTTTCATGAGTTAGATTTATTTTATCATCAATTTATGAAAAATTTTAGTATTATTATTTCTCCTATCACTGATTGCTCGAAAGGGGGAGTCTTTTTGTGGACTGAAGAAGCTCAGAAGAGTTTTAAGGTTTTGAAGAGAAAGGTAACTGAAGCTTCTGTGTTAGCATTGCCGAATTTTGAAGGCCTATTTGAAGTAGATTGTGATGCTTCTAATGTGGAGTTTGGTGTTGTCCTTAGTCAAGGAAGTTAGCCTATTGCCTATTTCAGCGAGAAGTTGAGTGAGTTTTGGAGGCAATATTGTACTTATGACAAGGAATTCCATGCCATCGTGCGAGCCTTAAATCATTGGAGCCATTATCTTTTGCCCAAGAAATTTGTTCTCTTTTCTGATCATGAAGCACTGAAATACATCAATCGGCAGCACAAGTTGAGCCGACGACATGCACAGTGGGTGGAATTTTTGCAGATCTTTTCATTCACCATCAAGCGTAAGTCCGAACTTTAGAATAAAGTGGTCGACGCCCTAAGTCGAAGATATTCCTTGCTATCTACTATGCAAGTGAAGGTCTTTGGCTTTGAAATTATCAAGGAGTTGTATCAAGATGATCCGTATTTCGGTACTATTCTAACTGAATGCATGAAAGGGCCATTTAATCATTTTATCTTGCAGGATGGATTTCTTTCCAAGGACAATTGGTTATGCATTCCCCAATGCTCATTGCGAGAGGCAATTATTCTAGAAGATCTTGGAGATGGCCTAGCTGGACATTTTGGGTGAGACAAAATTCTTTCGTTGGTGGCGTCACATTTCTATTGGCCTAGAATGGAGCGAGATATTATGAAGCACTTGGTGTGGATTTATCTTTGGAAGGAGCGTTTTTCAACTAAGAAGCATGGAAAGTTGATGCCACGAGTTGATGGTCCATTCAAAGTGCTGCGACATGTCGGGAAGAATGCTTACAAGGTTGAACTTCCAGGAGACTGTGGGGTCTCAGCTACATTCAATATATTTGACTTGTCCCCTTATCATGGAGATGAAGATGAAGCTGGTCTAGACTCGAGGACAAGTCTTTTTCAATCGGGGAAGCATGACACGGGTGCTTAAGGAGAGTTCTTTTCAAACGGGGGAGCCAACAAAGAAATTTGTCTATGGTGATTTTGATACGGGTGCTTAAGAAGAGTCTTTTTCAATCAAAGGAGCCAAAAAGAAATTTTGTCTATGGTGATTTTGACATAGGTGCTTAAGGAGAGTCCTTTTCAGTCGGGGGAGCCAAAAAGAAATTTTTTCTATTACAATTTATTTTTAGTTTATGCCTAAGAAAAGGCAAATTTTGGAATGCCTATTTATGATGTTTTTGTTTTTGCCCAAGTTTAGGATGCTTTTTCTCATGTTTTTTATTATGATCTTTTTTCTTAGTATTTTTTCTTTCTCCTCACGTTTAGGATTATTGATTGTAATTGCTTGAAAAGTATTCCAAACGTGCCTATATAAAAGCATGCCCTATGTTTTGTTTTCAGAGAGAATTTAATTCGAGTTTGAATGAATTAAGAAATTAAGCCTTTGGCTTATTTTTCTTCTTTTGGGTGTTCTGTATCTCTAGGCTTTTCTTTGGGTGGTGAGCGTATTCTTACTCTGTATATCAAGAAGATTGTCTGTGAGTGGTGATTACTAGAACTCTAGATTGTCTGTGAGTGGTGATTACTAGAACTCTGTATCCCTAGGGTGGATATCTTTGGGTGGTGAGTTTTCTTTTTCCATCAAACTCTATATCCCTTGGGTGGATTTCTTTGGGTGGTGAGTTTTTATCTATCCATTGTTCTTATTCTTAGGAATTTTGGGTTTACAACTATTCTCAAATTACTAGTTGGTGTTGGAGTGTTTGTTGTTGTCTTTCCCCTCTATTTTTCCAGCATCACTCTAGAATCTTGTCTAATCATTTGCATCTTTAAATTCTTAGAACTTGTGGATGTTACTCCATTTGTTTCAATGCCCTTTGGTGTTATAGAAAACATACCTGAAAAACATGTGAACTAGCTGTTTGGTATAGGGATGACCTTGATGAAAGCGAAGCTATCAAGCAACTGTTGAAATATTGAGAAAGTATGGAAGAGTGAACATAGTAATAAACAAAATTCTCCAGCAAAACTATTTAAATTTCTACTTATAAGTAACCTTTCTCCCTATAGCCTCAATTGTTATTTTGTCCTACCCAATAGTTTCGACTTTATCTTTCCTGATTCTATTTTTGTTTCATATAACCAAATAATACCTGCTCCCTTAAAGAACAAGATGTCTTAAAAAAATTTATAGTGTTCTTTCTTTTGATCACAAGGACAAGTCAAGGCATGTTCAAATAGCAGCAGCTAAAATGGAATAAAGTGGGATTGCCTCCTAGGAGTTAGACTAACCTCGGACTTACTATATTGAGTTATTGACCACTGTGTAGTTTTCTAGTTGTGTGTAATATATTGCTTAGGGTTGATTCTACGTTACGATATTAGTGGAGGTTAATATCCTTGCTATGAAGCTCTTCTTATGCTTGTGGATTCATATTTCATTTTGAAACTAATGAGTATATTGACAGAGGGAGGGCAAAGAAGGGAAGCTGAGTAGTGTGTCGCTTTGTATTGCTCATGGTTGTGGTTCGACTTCTGAAGAAGAGGCTATTATGGAGATTCAGAGCATTGTTGACTCTAGCAGAGCAGAACTGCTGAGACTTGTGTTGCAGAATGAGGGAAGTGTGATTCCAAGAGCTTGCAAGGACCTATTTTGGAAGATGAGCAGAATACTGCACCTCTTTTATATGAAAAATGATGGATTCACATCACCAACGGAAATGGTTAGTGCAGTGAATGCAGTGATTTATGAACCACTTAAAGTTGGTCACATTTTTTCACTTGTTAATTGATAAAAAGATTTATTTACATGTGTTCTAAAATGAAAAGGTACATGAATTTTTGTTTAGACACTTCTAAAGTTCTCTTTATTGAACAGAGTGATCCAATTAAGATTCAATTTGATCTTCAACATGATGTGGTAGCATCATATTATTAGTTTGTTATGTCATGATGCTGGATGATCTAAGCTTGATTATTAAATAAGCTGCTGTCCACAAATTATGAGTATGCATTACATTTTATACTTTTTGAGTATTTGTTTATCTATCCAAATAATAGAGAACAAGTATGATACTTGTACGATGCATGGAAAATAATAAAAAATTAAATTAAATTTATTTAATAGCTGAGCAAGAAATTTTAATTGGCATAAATATATTGTAAATAATAATATTTAAAATTAATTAAAGTAAAAAATGTCTTAAAATTCATAGAAGGATGGAAAACAGGAGCCAATGACTAATTTAATTAATAGAAGAGAGGAAAAAGGGCATCAACCAACCCCACATGGTCATGTTTCGAATATCTATCATTGTATCCTATATTTGGTTGAGCACCAACCCAAATTCTACTGGTATAACTCAAGATGCATGGATTAAATAAAAGATCTAAAAGGGCAAAGATGGTAGACCTGAAATTGTAGACAACCACAGCTCTCATGTATAATCCATTTAGAATTGTGATTTCACATGTAACGAACTCCTATTACCAGGGCTATTAATTGATATTTTTGTTACAAATCTTACTCGAGATACATCGAATGATGGAATAACTATAAACTCTTAGATATTTACATAAAAATATAAAATAAGAAGCATAAAAATATATTGACAAATAGGAGATATATGAAATAGAGCATATCGACAAACAAAAAATATTGATCAATCTGAAAGCAAAGATGAGAGAGCTAATATCTGCTACTAATATTAGTACTATACAATAAGCTCATTAGGTGGCTTCAGGATTTCGCCACCCAGCCATGGTGGGTTGTGGTTAGCATCATTCACCAAGGGTCAAGGACGGAGTCCTACTACCGCGACGGCGGTGCATGGCTCTTCTCGCACTTCAATAGAACGTTGGTGGGTGAATCCTCATCCAGATGGAATGGCAACTACCCCATCCCCCTTCTCTTCGATTCTTGCACCACCCTTCCTGTTCTTCCCGCCAATGCTCTCTTCTCTATCAGACTCCTCATCGAACAATCTACGGGAGATCTACTGTACCACCTCCAGGGGTAGGTCTTAGGTAGCGCCTCTGTTGTTCTTCCCTCTAATGCTCTCTTCTTCGTCATTGCCTTCTCTTTTTCCGACTCTTCATCAAATAATCTACTAAAGATCTACTGTACCGTCTCTAGGAGTAGGTCTTAGTACAACTATAACAAAAAAGAAAAAGAAAAGAAAAAAATGAAAACTATGGAATGAATAAAACCTGAGCATAATAAACCTTCCTAATTAATGGAATGTATGGCATATTTGGAAACAATTTTCAATTGGGAAATAAACTATCAAGAAGAGTCCAATCAATACTTTTCATGATGTGGCATACTCAAGTTTTCTATGATTTGTTAGGATTTTTTATAAATTTTGGAGGGGCAAGGCTTTCTCTCTCCTATCCATTAATAGACCTAGAGATATTGTTCTCGTTTCGATTTCGGAGCTAAAAGTATCATATGTATTTTCCCTTGGTATTGTCAATCGTTTCATGTTTGTACCTTTGTAAGTCTTTAACAAGTGTCTGGATATCAACTAGTACAATCGGTAAAGTTATTAGATTATGAGATCTAACGATTTGGGTTTAAATCCTTCCTTCACTCGAGTGATTGGATGTGGAGAGAGAGTCTCCACTAAGTGCGAAATAAGAGAAACATCAGCAAATACTTAAAAGCAAAGTTGTTACTTGATGCATCATCTTCATTGAAGTTTCCAATCAAGCAAATGGAAATTGGAACATAGCATCATGCCCCTGTTCTCATCAGCTTCATGGAGAACTAGATGACTTACAGTTCTTCTTCAAAGGTTTGTTATAATATCAACTTAGTAAAAAAAAATAAAAATAAAATTACCATCAATGCGTACAAAGCTCATCCATTGATGTGGAGCTCACTATTCAAAAAGGTATGCTTTACGTTTCACATATGGTGTAGACACGTTTTTCACTAGAACATGTGTAATTACAGTCTTTTCAATATCATTGTTATTATTTTAATACCCTTTCAACCGTGCCATGGAGTTGATCTCCAATATAAGTTTTAAATGTATTGGATTTGGCCTCTAAACTACACAGCAGCTTAATTCCCAACTGGATGGAACCTAACCTCAATGAAGCAATCCCACCTAAAGAGAACTAGAAGTTTCAATCTCGATGCGAACAGAATCAAATATCGGGTCCGATGTAGCCCTACCTGAACCAAGCTCAATTAGCGTGTTGGGTATGTTTAGAAGGTAGATCATGAGCAATTTGCTCAAGTTCACGCCAAACTAGGAGCTGACCAAACCCATCAGCAACTCTTTGTGTAGTTGGTTTGCACCCAAACATCATGTGCCTTTGACCCTGACGTCCACTGGATCATGGTCATATTATGCATTTGTTTTTGAGTAATCCTTTAGAGATTCTACTTCATAGACATGAAAAGTTCCGCCATGTGATGCAAGGTGATTGGTGTAAATCACAATGTTTAGGAAAGACAATTGGAGATAAAATTACCATGCCATAATTAGTGGGACCCAAAAAAACTTGTCACAAGCACCCTTTTTTTTATTTTAATATCTGATAGGGCATCTTTTCATTATTGATCTTATTGTTCTGATCATTCTGATTATCGAACTTATTCATTGCTTCATCACCAAAGACATTCTATTGTTCTGATTATTCTTGCAAATTATAATTTCGTAGAGAAAATTGAAGCTTGCAGCTCATCTACTCATACATATAGAGGGGGAAAGAACAACTGCATGACTAGTTGGCACTTCAATTTTTGTTACGGTCGTTTCACAACGATCCTATAGAATCATTCATAACGGCCTCCCCATAATTCTGCATGCGATTAGATAGGTTACAAAAGTCTCCTCAAGCTTTGTGGTAAGGTCCTTGTGCCAAATAAATTGGGTGTAACAGCAGTCATTGGTTGTAGCAAGCTCAACTCTAAATCCACACTAGCTTGTAAAAATATGACACAGATTATCTCTTTTACATCACTCAACTTACGAATATAACCTCAAAGATAAAAGACCACGTCTCCTTTCTTGTCGAGATAAGAACTTTCTAGCTTGAAACCTACTCTAACCTGGTCGAATATTGATTCAACTAACTGGATTCAATTTGCTCAAACCAAATTGGATAGTTTCAAGAAAAAAAAATTGTTCAAAAGCATCTTGATCCAATACCTTGGACTTAGCTGCAACATGAAATGATCAGATGGGGCCTAAATCATATGCCCTATGCCCGTTCATGTCAGTATCAAATCAGAGATCACCCTGACTTGACCTAATGGTTGCACTTCTCCTAGGTCTTGATTCACAAGGACAGCTCCATTAGGACTGCAAGGGTGACAATTCTACACTTCTACACTTCAGGAGAGGTGCATGTGAGCATGCATGATCCACCACCCTGCTTTTTGTGTGATTTCTCTATCATGTGTAATAATGGTTTTCACCTCAGGAGCCTGGCTGCTTGAAGCTGATCATCTGCATGGCTGTGCCAACTTTACATGCGCACGCGTACTCCTAGCATCAAGGTAGGATTTCTTCTGGCTGATGTGGTTTTGTAGATTCCTTGGAAAATTGGAAGAGTTACTTTTGTCTGTTCAAGAGGGGATTTGAGATTTGAGTCTCAAATTTAATGGTAGAAAGGTTCTACTCTGTTTCAAATTCTCTGCTTTTCCATGAGCTATTTCAAACATGACATCATCAAAAGACATTGCCAAGATATGGTAAAACTGCTGGTATAAGTACCAAACAATAAACTACATTGTTGACATATCCAGGTTAAAATTTTACAGTAGTAGGTTGTGTTGTCTACCTTCAAACTTTGTGTCTTCTTGTTGATCTATCTTAGAGAGAGGACTTATCTTCCCATCAATTCACTAGAAATGACAATACTTATTGGGAGGACTGATGCTACTCATCGTTCCATTCTTCGGATTTGGATACTGAAGGAGAGAAACATGAGTTTCCGGGGCTGCCCAAAATTTTTTGTAATTGTATCATTTAACTGGCACAACTTCATGGAATGCAATGCGCCAAAAGTATGCTAATTAAAGGGTTATTTTCTTCTCTTAATTTGTTCCCAGATGATCTAAAATCACTAGCATGTTATGTTCTGTAAGTGATAGATTGAACTCTACAATGGCAATTTAATATAATTTATTCCAAACTCCAAAGTCCAACAGCCCAAGCTGAATCAAATAATGTAGATGAAGCAATATCAAGATTTCAGGATGAATTTGAACAGACTAAAAATGATGGATTCATGTGTTAGGGAAGACTTGGACAGATGTTGAATTACCAGCCATCAGGTTTTAGAGGATCCAATTTTTTTTTTTTTTTTTTTTTTTTTTTTTTTTTTTTTTTTTTTTTTTGTTTTTTTTTTTTTTAT
>JAOXJJ010057148.1:0-14817 GCA_025769935.1 Phoenix roebelenii | reverse complement strand
ACGAAATTCAAGGGACACTTGTCAAATGTGGGTTCTAATTAAACGGGATCAGAGTTTAATTAAAACGGGATCCAACAATAGTGTCATCAGCATTCAGCCTGCCTTGAACTAAGGTTGTGTGGAGACCCAAACCACCAAGCCAAGGCCCAACTCGAGCCCAAAAAATTCTGCCTGCGAATTGAAATTTTGTCATTGTATGGAATTCAATTGGACAGTTTAATCAAAGAGCGAGTTTTCAGCCCGATCCAACTTTAATTTTCACTATAAGGTTGGGCATAACCCGCTCGTTTCCAGGCACCCGCTGCGACGATGTGTTAAAAGTGCAGGCCTAATTGCCGTCCATGAATGCTCTTGTATTGGACTTTTTATAAAGGCGTCGCTTCACAAGAGTTGATCATGGGCCAGATTTTGGGCCAAAAATACAGTTAGTTTAACTAGATTTCGAGCCGCGCTTATTTAAAATTGGATATTTTCTAGATTCAAACATGGTCCACGATCAACTCCACGCTTCACCAAACAACTTGCACTTCAAAGATCTAAATTTCTCAATACATAGTATGATGGATTTGGTTGGGAAGACTAGAGAAAAAAAAAACAGCCATCGGCAAATCAATGTTCGGAAAGCTAAGCTCATCTGCAGATCAACATTGTGATTTTTTTTCCTCTCTTTGTTTCTATTTTTTGGGAACCTCAGTGCTTATATATTGGAGGAATTGCAGGAGTTGCTCAAATACGAGCAAAAGGGATCATAGTGACTTGCTCAAACGAAGAAAAATTGATAAAAAATAGATTGAAATGGCATGAACATGTACAATAAAATCTAAGAAGGCTCCTATAAAGAGAGAGATTTTAGTTTGGACTGAAGGTTGTAAGAAAAGAAAAGAAACCAAGGTTCGTCGTCTCGATAACGGACCTTGTACCAGTGCCATACTGGCACAATATCGGTACAGTACGATACAGAGTTTTTTTAGCGTACCAAGTGTCGATATGCCACCTATATCGGATATCGGTACCGAATTTCAGTACCGAACTGGTACGGTACTGTACATCCTGTACCGTCTGGTTCAAACCGGTACGGTATACCTTGAGAGAAACACTTGAATTAACATGGATAGAAGTTACAAGAAAGAATATGAAAAAACTTGGAATAATATAAGAGGTGGCCCTAGATAGGAATGCTTGATAAATGAGAATTATAAGCGAATCCCAAATGGTTCAAAAAAGGGTGATTGCTATGACTACGATTATGCTTCTCTCTCTTTCTCTCTCTCCATCCATCCATCCATATACTTAGATATTAAAAGAAGGATTTTCTATTGCAATATTGTTTGCTAAAATATTGATAGTTCAATAGGCATATAAATAGGTGCCTTGGACTGATAAGATTGTCTTAGATATTTGGAGCATGATTAGTTCTATCTTGTGCATGGAGGCTAATTGAGTGTCATATCTTGTTTAAATGTTTAAAATAATTTTCATTATAATGCAAGTTTAGCTTTGACTAATTTGACGGCAGCACAAACCTTGCACTACGAAGTCTTGCACTTGCACCATATCTTTCAAGGATTGACTGTCATTCCTACATTCATCATGCATATCTCTAAAGGAAGATTGACAGATAAGAGGTATTAGATTGCGCCAAGAAGGTCTAGCCTTACTTCTATGTTTTAACCAATTCCTTGGAACCAATTACGATTACTCTCTCCCTCCATGTTGCCACCCTCCTCCCTCTGAACAAAGAATCTACAAACTTTCTCTACGTAAATATTGCCAATAATACAAGTCAATGTAGAGTAAAATAAATTACTTGCATGAAACCAGTTTACTCGAGATAAAAAATGTGTTTGCTCGAAGAGGGGAAAAATCAATTTTCTCATCAATGAGTTATATGATAAAATAATTAGAAGCAATAAAGAGGAGGACTGCATAATCAATCATTTCCATCTTCAAAGAATTGCAACGTACTTGAGTATGAATTGGATCACCTTTCCTTAAATCATGATTTATTTTGTAGACATCTAATCTTTATATAAATGGATGCCAATTAAGTTACAAATATGCACACATCAATTCTGTAATTTCATAATTGGTACAGTAGTTTTGGAATGGTCTCTGTGAAACTTAGGCCAAAGTGTATTGTAGTATATTTTTCCTTCGTAAATTATATTTGGCTTACTCATTAGCCCGCTTAGACTTTGTCGTTTGACCCACTTCACAAGGCTTTATTTAAAAATATATGGTGCAGTACTGTTAAGAATGTGAGATGGTTGAATAGGTAGATTCGAACAAAAATTATATGAGCAGGCACCATAGTACATCAGATAGGGCATGACTTTTTTTTTTTTTACCATATTTTCTCTTATAGCAATCTTAAAAAGGAAACTTAAAAGTAAAATAAAGATAAAATTTCTCCTACTAACGAAGTCCATCAATTCTCTAACTTAAAAAAATATATAAAAAAAATCACGTGTCAATAAAGATTGTGTGCGTAGAAAGACTGCTGCATTTTTTTCTTCTTCATCAAGTGATGCATACTCATCAGCATCCTGGTACATACTGTAAGGTTCTTTGATGCACACCTAGTAGCAATCCAATAAATACCTCCAGATAAATTAATACATAATTTTCAAAATATGATGTTCACCAATATATAGTAATAGCTAGTTGATACACACTTAGCGATATAATCATCTAACATTCAATACCCATCTCTATGTAAATCGATATACAATTTTCAGAATATGATGCTCACCAGTATACACTATATTGCCAAATGATACATACTTATTGGCTTTTTGATATATATTATAAGCTTTTCTGATACACACCCAACAGCAATTCAATATATTCTTTCAGGTAAATCGATATATATTTTCCAAAATATATATTCACCTGTGCACGCTGCACAGTCAGGTGATACACACCTAGCAAAATAGTCATCTAATATTTCAATACATATATTTAGGTAAATCAATATATAGTTTATAGAAAGAAAGGAGAAAAGAATTCGGAAGGAGAAGGAAGATTTTACGGATAGCAGAGACGATTTGACGAGGAAGAGGATGGAAAGAGAGGCTTAACGAGAAAGAAAAAGAATATAGATGATCTTTTTTGACGAATAGTCTCCGTTGGCGCGTGCAATTTCTTTCTTTTTTTTATTTTTTTTTAAGTTAGAGGATTGATAGGCTCCATTAGTAGAAATTTTCTTATCTCTATTTGACTTTTAAATTTTCTCGTTAAGATAGATAAAAAAAAAGCGTATCAAAAAAAAATTCTGCTCTCTTTATTTTTTTCTTTATGGTGCCTGCCCCATATGATTTTTGGCCGGCAGGCTCAATGATATGAACTGCATAAAATAATAAAATATAGAGGAAGTGCACATCTAGCTCATTGTCACATAACCTTGTATCATGGATTATTATACTGAAATAATACTATAAGCATGCAGAATACGTCGCATCTTACTGCCTTGTCCTGCAATTTAGACTCAATCAATATCATTTCTTCCAGAAGGTTTAGCCTAACAACCCCAGTCAACAGAATTATGCCGAGGGAACACGCTTATACCAAACTTATAAAATTTTTCTACATTTCTGCAGACCTCCAAATCCAACCTCATATGTGCTCTTGGAAATATAAGACATTCAGAGGAGAACATGTCAATGGACGAACTCCACCTAAATTATATTTTGCAGACATATTTGATTTATATGACCATCGTTTTCTTATGGCTTTTGGGTTCAACTAATCTAGTAACAAATCAATGGAGTGGGACAACGTGGAAAAATGATGCGAGGTGAGCCTCCCCAAGACCGGAGCTGGCAGGAAATTTGGCCTAAACCGCTATAAAAGTCTTTTCTGTCATCTTGTGGAGCTCTTGTTAGAGCTGTCGCCACCTACTTCCATCTCTCTGCCAATCTCTTTGCTGTATATTTGGGACACTGGACTTGCTTCTCCAATCGCTTTCCTTGGTACCTATTTGACTTAATGCAAGGAAGCAAGAAAATTTTAATATCACTGCAGTATAAAAAAAAAGCTCCAACCAAAACTATTGTTTTATATTGAAAAAAAAATAACAGCTATTATGTGTCGTAGATCCAGTTTGTTTAAAATGTAAAATAATAGAAAGGAACAGATAATAATAAAAATTTAAATAATGTTTTTAGCTATCGCCACTGTTTGCTAAAAATATTTATCATAAAGACATGAATTTAAAATACATTATTTTATTCATATATAATAAGGGTCGGACAGTCACTGTGTGGGAATTGGGAAAGGAAATTCTTGAAGTATCAGGCTACTTTCGACATGTGAGCTTAGTTGAAGATTTCTTTGTCCGAAAAAAAATTGAGACACTGAACAGGCATCCTCACGATGAACTCAGCAATTTGGTTATTCTTTGATATTATCCTTGTAACCGGTACTTATAAATTTTATCATATCATAGCAATTTAACATGCATTATTTACATTCCTTTTCGGCTAGATGATGCAATGATAAAATTTGATGGTGCACAGAAATTACATGCATATCGAATTGCAGAAATTAGAGATGAAATTGCAGATGATGCAGCTTAAGGTCTATATTTTAGTTTCTTGATTTTTTTTTTCCAAAAAATTTGTTGATGTTTGGATTTGAACTGGAGACCTTCCATGTGTTAGATTTGAAGGGGTTATTTTCTTATTTATGGTGCTATTTGAAGGAGATAATTCTCTCACGATGATAATACTAAGCAAATAAAATATAGATGCCACAACTAGTCTTCAGACCACTTTCGTCGAAGAAGGTTTTTTTTTTTATGGAATGTGGAGGAAATAAGGTACTCTCCTTACTCAATTTAATGTAAGTATATGTACAAAAAGAATAAAGATTTGAGGAGGTACAAAAGAGGAAAAAAAAAAATAAGATGAAGTTAAAGAACAGATACAAGTCTAAATTTCATGGCATCATCCGATCTTTTTTTTTTTTAGCCTCAACTGTTACCAAAGATGAAAATAGTGAATGATCTTTTATCAAACTGAAAAGATGGATTCTCGTTGACGAAGAAAGATATTTTTATTTCAGCTAAAATCTAAATATGCCAAGATATAAACATCAATAATTGATCTCATGTTTTTTTTAAAGGTTGGTTGGACATGTTTTTTTTTTCTTCAAAAAGTTTATGAAGAGCACAAATTAGGTGGCCATCCTCTAATATTTAGATAAGGGTTGAAAGATACTTTTGAATACTTAATAAAAGGAGAGAAATAGATCCGAAGCGACAAGCTACTCAAGCAGTTGATTTGCCCTTATTCTACATTCCAGGAGAATTACCTGTGTCGGCCAGGGACAGGTGGGACCGCGGGCACGGAGACCGGGTCGGTGACCGGGTGAGCCAGTTGCCACTTAGCCCAGCCGGTTGCAGTAAATAGAAAGTGCGGAGGCGGTCGAGTCGATACGATCGACTCGGGCGACGGCGGGGGCGCCGGGCACGTGGCGGTGCTACCGACAAAAATCCGAAACTGAAATGGAAGACTGCCGGAAACTTGGCGTGATACGCGGAACTTTAATTTAAACTCCCAATAACGGTCAACAAAGTTCAATGGCAATGTCGCATTCGTTTTTCCTTTAGATGTCATGCGTCATACTATTTCGCAGCCATTAATTTACTTCGACTATCATGATATGCTCGGATTAGTAGGTACGAAGAAGTTGTGAGGTGCCCACTAGATTTTACCACGTTCATTTTTTTTATAAAAAAATTATATAATTTTAGCTACATGGAACTAATACTTCGATCATTCTTGATATTTTAGTTAGACTATAAAATTATGACAAGATGGATCTAATTTCATCAATCTGAAAAAGTAGCAATTTGCTAACAAATAAACCTCAAAACATTAACATCACCAATTATGAGAATAAAGATTGAACTGGGTGAATTGAGGTTAGATGGTCGGGCAAAGTAGGTTCTTGCAAAACTAACTTTAGGTAAATTCTGAAGGAAAAAATCGATGCCAAAACCAAAAAATATTAGCACCAAAATTTAGATATATCAACTTAAATATAAGCCTTTTTCCAAGAGATTTGCTAGATCCAGCTTCTCCCATTGATAATCAATTTTAAATCTAAGTATTAGATCTAAAGCCAGGTCTATTTATATTTGAACTTGCGTTTGCACCCCTCTTTTTTTTCCTGTATGGGGACAAAAGAAGCTGATTTAGAGGAAAAGCATAAACGAATTTGAATTACTGGGTTTTTCAAATTATAAAGCCATGATAGGTTATCATTAGGAGTATAACATATTTTACACGCAGATCAATACTAAGATCTGCAATGAGGCGGCCGCTGGGCGAAAGAAGATGGTACGATGAATTGAAATCAGAAGGTGGCCGGTATACGGACAGTTATCAATCCACCACAATTAGCTCCTCCGTGAATGGAAACTGCAGCGAGATTCAAGCATTCCCTTGGTTGGCTTATTGTTTACTTTATACAAAAGATATATTGTTACAAAGTTGTCATAGCATAGCACTATTCTAGGAATTACATTTCTTAGAAGATCTGTTGTTATAGCTGCAACTGCAGCGAAATTCAAACATTCCCTTGGCTGGCTTATTGCTTACCTCATATAAAAGATATATTGTCACAAAGTTGTTATAGCGTAGCACTATTTTAGAAATTACATTTTTTGTATAGAAGATCTGCTGTTATAGCTTAGCTTAATTTTAGGATGCACCAACCTATCTATGTCACCATCTTCCCACAAACAGACTCTATGTCTCCCGTTATGTCGCCTTCGACGAATCTATCTACCCATACAGAGAGTCCACCATAGCATCAAAATCGACTCTGCCACCATCTGAAAAGCATCTCTCTGAAGTTCCAGTAGTCTCTATTGTGCTACTGGGGGTCTTTCATGCCGCAACACCTATACAAGCACATCCTTGTGAGGTCTCTTCCTCGTCCACTTCGATCGAGCCTCATAAGTCCTCCCTGTCCACCTCGCCATCCCACCCAAGCCCCACACATGCACCTCCTATCAATGCACCCATGGCCCCATCTCTACTACCTATACCTATCCGCAACCACCACATGACCACCCGCTCCATGAACAACATCTACTGGCCCAAACAACTCTTTGTTGCCACAAAATATCCACTTCCTGCACCCTTAGAACCTACATGTGTTAGTCAAGCTCTCAAGGACCCTCGCTGGCGTGCAGCTATATCGGATGAATTCACGACTCTTCTCAAGCATGGAACTCGAGATTTTGTACCCTCTCATGCTGGTCAGAATCTGGTTGGCAGCAAGTGGGTGTTTCGTGTGAAACACAACCCAGATGGCTCTATCAGTCGGTATAAAGCCCGTCTGGTTGCGAAAGGTTTTCACCAATGCCTTGAAGTTGATTACTCAAAGAGATTCACTCCGGTTGTTAAACCGGCCACTATCTGACTTATACTATCCCTTGTCGTGATGAAAGGTTGGTCTCTCCGACAGTTGGACGTAAATAATGCTTTTCTGCATGGTACTCTTGAAGACTCAGTATTTATGAAACAACCGCCTGGTTTTGAAGATCCCTCTAAGCCCTATTGTGTCTGCAAATTGAAGAAAAGCATTTACGATCTTAAGCAAGCTCATCGCTCATGGTACCAGTCCTTTCGAGCAACTCTTCTCAGCTATGGTTTTACACATTCTTGCTACTGCCTAGTGTATGTTGATGATCTTATTATAATAGGCAGTGATTCTTCCTTTGTGTCCAAGATCATAGTACAACTTGGCTCCCAATTTTCTATCAAAGACATGGGTAATCTCCACTACTTCTTGGGCATCAAGGTGATACCTACTACTCAAGGTCTCTTTCTCTCACAGCACAAGTACGTGCACGATCTCCTAACCCGCACCAACATGGATGGTGCCAAGACGGTTCAGACCCTCCCATCCACAAGCACTCCCCTTGTTCTGCTCGATGGTTCACCCCCCGCCGACAGCACTGCATTTCACAAAGTCATTGGTGGCCTTTAGTACCTTAGTCTCACCAGATCAGATATTGCTTTCGTTGTCAACTGTCTCTCCCAATCATGCATCAGCTTACAACCACACATTGGGATGCTATTAAGAGATTACTCAGGTACCTTAAGCATACGATTTTTGATGGCATTCACCTTCGAAAGGATAGTGCACTGCAACTATGTACCTACACGGACGCTGATTGGGCCGGGGATCATGACTTTCGAATTTCCACTACTGCCTTCATCACCTTCCTTGGAAAGAATTCCATTTCTTGGACAGCTCGTAAGCAGCACGCCATCTCTCGCTCTTCAACTGAAGCAAAATTTCGTGCTTTAATAGCTGCTACTTTCGAAACACTTTGGCTGCACTCTTTTCTCACTGAACTTGGTCTCAAGCTCCCTCATGCTCCACAGCTCTACTATGATAACATAGAAGCAAATCATTTTAGTCTCAATCCTGTGCAGCACACCCACATGAAGCATATTGAAGTTGACCTGTTATTTGTCCGTGATCTTATGGGAAAAAAAAAGTCAGTGTTCATCATATCCACACTCTTGATCAGCTAGCAGATCTGCTGACTAAACTGTTAGCTCGCCAACGGTTTCAATTTCTTAAATCCAAGATAGGCCTTGCTGATGGCACATCCATTATGAGGGGGCATATATGGATACTAATCCACCGCAATCAGCTCCTCCGTGAATGGCAACTGTAACCAGATTCAAGCATTTCCTTGGCTGACTTATTATTTATCTTATATGAAAGTTATGTTGTTACATTGTTGGCATAGCGTAACACTATTCTAGAAATTATATTTCTTAGAAGATCTGCTGTTATAGTGGCAACTGCAGCGAGATTCAAACATTTTCTTGGCTAGCTTATTGTTTATCTTATATAAAAGATATGTTGTCACAAAGTTGTTATAGCGTAGCACTATTTTAAAAATTATATTTCTTATATAGAATATTTGTTGTTATAGCTTAGCTTAATTTTAGAATACACCAATATATATTCTTTGTGTATATATATATATATATTATGTATATCAATAAAAATATGCACGACTCTTTCTTAAACCCGCAGTTTATTTTTTTAACAGCCGGTGGCCAGCCCAAGGTCATGCGATCACACTTGCCTCTTGTAATGCTGAAGCACTTCGGCGCTTCCAACCTCTCTTTAATGCCTAGAAAATATTTCTTTAGCGAAATCAGAATGACGGGAACAAGCTATGATTTGGTGAAGACATTGGCGTGTTTAACCGGTCCCAAGCGTCCTTTTTTTTTTCAAAAAAAAGGAAAGGGTCAAATAGTCAAATAGTCCAATACATTGGAACCTCGCGGGCGTTACTTGGTCCACCGTTTACAATTTCTAGACATACAGACCGTGTGCCGATTCTCTACTCTTACTGAGCCACCCAGTCTCTTACGCCCCATCCATCAAGCCATTTCCCACGCCTTTTGAGGCTCCTACTAATACCTCCTCAGCCGTTGTAACGGTGCTTTCAAGCAATAGCGGCGAAGTTTTGGGGGCCAACGGAGGAGGCAAAGAACTTCATAAACGGAAGCAACTTTCCACATATACCCAATCTCACTCGTTAAGATTCAGAGTCCCTTCCACAATTTTGTTTGTGCTCGCCCAGAAATCAAGGACACAGTGAGAGTGAAGCAGGATTTGGGAAAAATTTTTAAGAGGAGCTTTTCGTCTCTTCCTCTGTTTCCCCTATGCGAGTGGCACATGCTGTCTATAGCGCATCCCCCTAAAAGCTTGACGACTTCTCTCCCTTCGCTTGCTCCTCCCGTAGTGGTGAGAATGGAAGGGGTTTTTGCAAGCAGAAACACCACGAAGGCTCTCTCCTCCAGCTTACTATTAATCTTAGCCTTTGTATGGATCCTCCTCCCTCCTGCTGCTGCTGCTGCTGCTGCCAAATTTGACTACAAAAATGCTCTCTCCAAGAGCCTGCTCTATTTCGAGGCCCAGCGCTCCGGCCGCCTCCCCCACAACCAGCGCGCCACCTGGCGCGGCCACTCCGGCCTCACGGACGGCCTCGAACAAGGAGTCAGTTCTCCCTTCCTGCACCCAAATGGCCCCGTTTTCCTTGTATTCTTGGTTTATATCGAATTTTAGCTTGAAGGGAATACTAAAAATAAATACTGCGCAGGTGGATCTGGTAGGAGGGTACTACGATGCAGGAGACCATGTGAAGTTCGGGCTGCCAATGGCCTTCACGGTCACGATGCTTTCGTGGAGCACCATCGAGTACGGTGACGAGATTGCGGCAGCCGGCGAGTACCAGCACGCCCTGGAGGCCATCAAATGGGGGACCGATTACTTCATCAAAGCCCACACGCAACCCAACGTCCTCTGGGCCGAGGTAAGGAAGGATTCTGGGGGTAGAATTTGGCTTCATCTACTAGATCATGGTCCGGAGTTGTACACTAATTAAGCATCTTGTGGTGTTGATTGGTTGATAAAGGTGGGGGACGGGGACACGGACCACTACTGCTGGCAGAGGCCGGAGGACATGACGACGTCGCGGCAGGCGTACAAGGTTGATATGGAGAATCCGGGGTCGGACCTCGCCGGAGAGACCGCGGCAGCCATGGCGGCGGCATCCATCGTGTTCAAGAAATCCAACCCACATTACTCCCATCTCTTGCTGCATCATGCCCAACAGGTATATATATCTAGTCCCACGTTCGTATGATTTCCAAACTTCATCCCAAGAAGGGGAATAAGAAATGAAGGGTCCCATTTTTTATTAAGAAATATTTTCTTTTTGTAATGTAGTTGTTTGAGTTTGGGGACAAGTATATCGGGAAGTATGACCGGAGCGTAGGAGTGGTGAAGAGTTACTATGCGTCGGTGAGCGGGTACAGGGACGAGCTGCTGTGGGCCGCGCTGTGGCTCCACAGGGCCACCGGCCGGGAGGAGTATTTGGACTACGCGGTGGAGAGGGCACACGGCTTCGGGGGCACCGAATGGGCCATCGCCGAGTTCAGCTGGGATGTCAAATATGCTGGCGTTCAAATCCTTGCTGCCAAGGTAAACCAAACACACCACCCTTCTTCTTCTTCTTCTTCCTCTCTCTCTCTCTCTCTCTTTTTCTCTCTCTCTCTCTCTGATGAGAAGGATAGAAGAGACGACAAGAAAAGGTAAAGCCATCTGTGCTGTCTGAAGGCGAAGTTCGGTTCAAACTCTGTCGTTCTCTTTTTTCCACGCTGCGATGCGGACAAAGTAGAAGCTTGGTTAATTTAACGTTCGTCTTTGACACTTGGCACGTGATAAAGGTGTGCGGGGAGGAGTGAGGATGATCTGTTGTCTACTGATTTATTATTTTTTTTCAAATAATGCCAAAGCAACAGGAAATTAGTTGAAACCGGAACATGCTTAGAAATAGAGGGTGCTGAACCATAGCATATCATCCGCAAATAGCTAAGCATGCCGTTGGAACATAATCTATTAAACATAAGTGATGCTTTTGGGAGCTCATCTAGTGCACACAAAAGTTTTTCTATAACACGTGGCATGAGAAGATTAATACAGAAAAATTATTCTATAGAAAAGAATCTGAAGTAATAGAAAAGAAATCCCACCATTCTAGTCACCAAAATTTTAGCTATTTCATCACTGAAAATTTGGCCGCTAGGGATCCTAACCGACGCCTGCAGGGGGGGGGGGGGGCTCAGGCCCAATAAAATATTGGGCGGGGAGAAGCCTCATAGAACATGGGAAGGTATGGGCAGTTAAAGAGAGGCTTTGCACCTCAGACACGCAACCCAATCTTCAGCCCAGGCCCACGTGGTCAGTTTGGGGATCTGAGTGCCTCCTGACTCCTGAGGCGGACCACCCATGTTGGCCACCATTCTTTTTGTTTCCTGGGGCATCTAAACCACCTGGTCTGCCCCATTTTACCCCGAACCTCTTTTTCCACATCTCCCACTTGGATCTTCACGGCAAATCTCGGTCAGACACTCTTTACAAAGCCTCGTACCACTAACCCCACAAACAGAGGAACATGGTCTCTTTTCCAGCCTTATATATAACATGACCCTTGCAACAAGAATAAAGGGACCATACTAGAAGTAACTACATGAAGTTCCCCCACGGCCAAACAGAACCTCCTTTGTCGCCTTACATGTTCTTGGTTGCAAGAATAAAGTAACGGCACCAGTCTAACTGGTGACTACTTTCTGCAGCTGTTGGCTGGAGGAGAGCCACCGGAGAAGCACAACCACATACTGGAACAGTACAGGTCAAAGGCTGAATACTACATATGTGCCTGCCTTGACAAGAACAACGGCAGCAACGTCGACCGCACCCCCGGCGGCCTTCTCTACGTTCGCCAATGGAACAACATGCAGTATGTATCCGGCGCTGCCTTCCTCCTCACTATCTACTCCGACTATTTAACAGAGCTACGTCGGGAGCTGCATTGCCCTGATGGGGTCGTCAAGCCAGGAGAGCTGCTGGCTCTGGCCAGATCCCAGGCTGACTACATCTTGGGCTCCAATCCCATGGGCATCAGCTATCTCGTGGGCTATGGCCCTAGGTACCCAAGGAAGGTGCACCACCGGGGGGCATCCGTTGTGTCCTACAAGGAGAGCAAGGGGTTCGTGGGGTGCACCCAAGGGTATGATGACTGGTATCACCGGCGGCAGGCCAACCCGAATGTGCTCGTCGGGGCTCTTGTCGGTGGCCCCGACTTCCAGGATAATTTCAGCGATGACCGAGGGAATTACATGCAGACGGAGGCATGCACTTACAACACTGCGCCAATGGTGGGAGTGTTTGCAAGGTTGCATCAGTTAGCAAGCCAACGCATTCAAGAATCGTCACCTCGGACTTCCTTCGCTTACTAGGCATTGGTTACACGGTTCTTGATGGAAGTAAATATAATATCCTCTTTTATTTTTTCGTTTCTCTCTCTTTCTTTTTTTTAATGAGAGATTATTTGCATGGGGGCAGGGATCGAATATTCTATACATTTTGTTTACAAACAGGAGAAAGAAATAACAAACATGTTTGGATGCGCTATTCTATTGCATTTGTTTGTTTGCTCGTTTGTTCTGGTACTATGAGAATGAGATAGGCTAAAGAGATGTAGATCAACGAGGGACATCTTTCATGTTTGTTTGTTGGCCGTGCCAGCACTGCTATAAAATTAACCCTGAAATTATAACAACGGATGGCGAAATTTCTGGAAACCTGACCCTGTAATATATTTGGACGGGCATTCTTTTAAATTGGATGGAATACAGGTCAATCTTTTTTTTTTCTTTTTTTCTTTTTTTTGACCTGAACCTCGTAACTGTGCATTGGTTAGTGTTCTAAAGCCATCTGGTATTATAAATTATAACTAGCGGAAATTAATTTCCTATTCTTCCGATGACCACGATATAATAAAATCTCTCCCAAACAGGACCCTCATTTTCGGTCCAAGCAATTCCTAATTCTCATCCCTAATAGCTATTTCAATTTTTAAAAAATTTGAAGATACCCCACACTACAAGAAACTTGGACATTAGCGACGCTTTTTTTGGCTATTAGCGATGCTTTTAAGCGTCGGTAGAAATCATCCCGACGCTTTCCAAAGCATCGGTAAAGCGTCGCCTATGCTACAGTGGAAAAAACATTTTCCGACGCTTTCAAAAGCGTCGCTAATTCCAATTTAGCGACGCTTAAAAGCGTCGCTCTTTCCCGACGCTTTAAAGCATCGCGAATTACCATTTGCCAAGAAAATAACCATTTGCGGTCTGCATCTTCTCCTCCATTCAGAAATACAAACAACCTCCCCGATCGGTACATTCATTCCATCCGTGCGGAGTGGTTGGGTTTGGCTATATAAACAGTTATTTTTTTTTCAGATCCGCCGATGTGGGACTAAAATGAGGTGGTTTTTTGGCTTCCGACGACGCTTTTAACGACACTTTTAAGCGTCGTTATTTAACATGCTAAAAAACATCGTTAAAAGTGTCGTCAATTACATATTAACTTCGACGACGCTTTTAAGCGTCGTCATTGCAAATGTTGACGGGGAAAAATTTTTGCAGAGTCGGTAATTTTCTTTTTTTTGTAGTGCCATGACCCCCACCAAAACGGTTACAATGCGAAGAAGAGATTTCGGTTACAATGTTCAAATA
Organism: Phoenix roebelenii; assembly: GCA_025769935.1. Classification (NCBI taxonomy): domain Eukaryota; kingdom Viridiplantae; phylum Streptophyta; class Magnoliopsida; order Arecales; family Arecaceae; genus Phoenix; species Phoenix roebelenii. The sequence continues at coordinate 688 of JAOXJJ010057148.1, read as the reverse complement.
TGCTATCTCAACCTCTTTATCTATTATTTTTTCAAATTCTGACTATTTTTATAATTTTAAAGCAAATGACCTAGAATACTATATAACAATTTGATGTTTGATATAAAATGAGGTTAATTATACTATAACAGTTAACATACCTGGTGAAAGGCTGCAGAGATGACTTAGGGACCGGAGACAAAATGACAAACCCCTACGCACGTAGAAGAGCAAAATCGTGAGGATGGAAGTTGGGCTCCTTGAACCCACAAAGATTGGGTTTTTAAACTCTTCGACCGTATAGTAAATTAGGGAAGATGGGATGGTTTGGGAAGTGAGTCGAGCAAAGAGGTGGATTGAGAGAGAGTTAGGCCCTGTTTGGGGGAGCTGTTGGCAGTAAAGCTGTTGGAAGTAGAGCTGTCTGAAGTAGAGCTTTTATAAAAAACTGTTTGCTGTTTGGTAACTATATTTCTAAAGTACTGTGGTACTTTAACATGTGTTTGGTAAATAAACTAAGAAAGTACTTTTGTTTGACAAAATTACCATAAAGAACATTGCATAGTATTATACAACAAATCATAATAAAACATAACATATATTAATACATAATATACGATATAGTATAATATTATTGTAATGTAAAATAATATTATTATAATATAGTAATATGACATTGCATAGCATAGCATAATAGTAATATAATTATTAG
>JAOXJJ010057147.1:0-14824 GCA_025769935.1 Phoenix roebelenii | reverse complement strand
CATTTGACACCAGAGCAACCAAGTATTATGCATTGGGCTGGTAAGCCAACCATTTAGCTCTCTGCACCCGTTATATCCCCCCAGACAAAGAATAAACCATCTGAGAAGAGAGTAACTGATGCAATTTCTTTGCCACAAAACTAATATAACCAAAAAAAACTATCAAAATATTAAGTGGTGTCAATCGATAGCTCAGAAGATGCGTATTTAATCAAGGACACAAAATAGATCTCAGATGTCCAGACATAGAAAATTTTCGGCATCTTCATCATAGCATATCAACAAACACTTTATATGAAATTAAATAAGAAAAGTTAAGAGGAAAAAAAAGGAAATACCGATCTCTCAGATGCGTTCCTTGAAACAACAAGAAAGGCAGAGATTGCAGACATTCAACATGGCATCAGTTTCTGACCGCCCGTCTGCTTCGAATCTCGTCATCGAGAGTTCAAAAGATTAGAAGGAGAAGAAGAAGAAGAAAGAGAAATAGATACACGAAAGAAGAATCGAGATTTTTGATGGAGAAAAAGAAACACAGGAAGAAGGAGAGGGAGAGGAATGGGAGGTTGCGGCGTCCGGCAGGGGTTTAAAAAAGGCTCCCCCCTTGGAGGCCTAAAACACGAACTAGGGTTTCGATGCAACGGTATCAGCCGCATTCTGAAGACCAGGAAGTACTGGGCTGTGGTAAAATTTTTGGGCTCAAAACGGGCCAGATTGTATTGCCCTATGGACGCCCAAAGGCGCACATGATCCTTCTCCCATGGGGCAGAAGTCAATTTTGTTTTGTTTTGTTTTTTTTTTCCAAATTTTGCTGGGTAGGGTTGGTTTTAGTTTAGCTTTTTATTTTTTTTAAAAAAACTTTTACACTTCTAAATAACCTATACTAAAATATTTCAAGCAAAATAATCGAATAAGACATTGTGAATAAGAATAGTTACTAGAAAAATCGTTCAAGATGGCCCCGTCTAGTTAGTTTTTATTTTTTTTATTTTTTCTTATGAGACAAGATTATACTCTGCACATCTTGGCAAGCTAATTTTGCCTTTTGGCAAGCTAATTTTTCCTTTTCGTAGGTACCGTTCTGTCTCTACAATATATATTGCTTGACGAATAAAATTTATGTACTTGTGTCAACTCTTTTAATAAAAAGAATAAAGACTGAATTCGAGCCATTTATGATATTTGTTATTATATTGGACACACTACTTTAAAAATTGGACCGACCAAGTAACTTGGAAAAGAAGCTTGGTCAAGGATCATTAAATCATCCATTGGATCAATCTAAGCCAACCAATTCCATCTAACATATTAATTATTAATTATTTATATGTAAAATATTAAAATCATAAATATATATAGATTTTTTAGAAAAGTGTGAAATAAAATATGCACGCTTTGTTGACATAGTTTTAGGTTGTTTAACAAATGAATTTTGGAAAATTGATATTTCATGGAATGTAAAAAGTAAGTTTCATGAGGAGCCTTCTCAAGCTTTTCATAAAACTTGTCTTACATAAATTGAAATTTATTAGTATCATATTTAAAAATACTTAGTTGCTCATAGACAACTAATGTCTCTAAAAGTCCTAGGATTTCTCTTCTTCTCAATCTCTTATAGAGTAAAGTTGGACCTTTTTAGGCAAACATAATGTTTGATGAGACACAATAAAACTGCAGTCTTATTGCAATAAATCAAATAGAAGATTAGTAGGAAGTGGACAGAAGAAGCTTTTGGCATTTGATGAGGAAAGGTATGAACAAGGAAGGGAGGCCCATTGTGGTGAAGAGTGGTGGGAGATGATGCCATCGGCATCATTGGCAAGGGAGTTTAGGGAGAGGAGGGCATTAAGAGTGTGAGAATTAGACATTCATATTGATCTGAGAAATTTTGAAAGCAAAGGGTGGGGAGAGGGATAGCAAATTGCATCGTTACAATTATCAAGTTGTTACTACTATGATTGTGAGGCACTGAAGGCTCAGAGGAGACTAGGGTGGCCAATGGGGAAGGGAAAAGGTGGGAAGGTGGGGGGAGGGATAGAGAAAGAAAAGGGGAGGGAAGGGACAAACTTTTGGTGATTGTTGGTCTGGTACCATGATCTAGTAAGCATGGTGGAGTGAAAGAGGGTGACAAAGAGATAGAGAGAGAGAGAGAGCAAGAAGGACCTACTTGTTGATGCTTGCCAATGTACTGCAATGTTTGGTGTGGATGACAAAGGCGAGGGGGAAGAGAGAAAGGGAGGGTTCCTTGCTGCTATCTTTTGCCTATCACCAAGCTTCAAGGTGAGCACAATGAAGGGAGCGAAAGAGAGAAAACAAGGGCATGGCTACTTGCCATCGGCCATCCTCAAGGATCCAGCAAGGGAGAGGGATGGGAAGAGAAAGATAGAGAGAAGAGAGGATAAGAGGGAGAGGGCTCAAGCCTTAGCTCGAGGTGTTATACTTATTGAGGCGATGTTCTTGTTGCTTGCCATCGACCATCCAAAAATCCATGTCAATGCTAGAGAGAAGAGTTTTGTTCAAAGAGGGAAGAAGCAAAGCGAAGTGATATATCGAAAGTATTAAATCAAATCCTACTTACCTAAATGATAAAATTTTATTCGGTTTGAAAATTGGTTGGTTCCCTTGAACCCAGATGATTTGAACAAGCTGGTGGTTCAATGGTCGTTTAAAACAAATCTTATAAAATGCATCGATTTTTGTGGCAATCCAAGTTTAGGCGGTTATCTAGGTCAGATGCCAATCAGTTGACAATTCCACCGGTTCAACCTTATTGGTCTAGTTTTTAAAACATTCGACAACGATGGCATTTGATTCTCTCCATGTTGAAAGAGAGTTTGTAAATGCATATATAAAAAGATAAGTACAAATAGAAGTGCTCGTGCAATCTGCATGTGGTTAAAATGGAAACACAATGAGCAGATGGTTTTACAATAAGCAGACTTTGCCACAACAAAAAACAAGTTGCTGGCATAGGCCACACGGTTGAGATAAACCTTAACTAGGTTAATACACTCTTGCAAGTTAATGGGCCAACTCACGAACCATAAGCTTGGATCAAAGAAAAGTGAAGCGTTAAGCGGAGAGACCCTTAGTAATAATCTGCATAGGAAATAAAACAAATTCAAAGTTGTTGGTGAGCCACATGTTCATGAACAAAATTAAAATCAGTCTTAGTATACTTGGTGCAGGCATAGAATGTTGGATTAGTGGTGAGAAAGACAGCACTAAGATTGTCACACTAGAGAATTGGTGAATCATGGAGGTAGACACGAAGTTAATGAAGCAAATGTTGGATCTAGATGAGATCGATGGTAGCTTTGGCTAACCCTTTGTATTTAAATTCAATATTGGAGTGAGCAACAATGCATTATTTCTTGGCACTCCAAAAAATGAGATTAGGACCAAGAAACATAGAAAATCCGCTAATAGAGTGACAATCATCTGGGTTCCTAGCCCAATTGGGATCAAAGGAGGTATGAAGTTGTAGGAAAGAAGACTTAGTGGTCAAGAGGCCATGGTGAATAGTGTGTTTCAAGTAACGACAAATATGTTTGATAGCTTTCCAATGGAGAGTAGTAGGGCAATGCATAAACTGACATATATGATTAACAACAAAGGTAATATTACGTTGCGTTAAGGTAAGATACTAAAATGCTCTGACAGTGCTAGAATATTGAATAGGATTACCTATAGGGTCACCATCATAGAGGGCTAAATCGGAGCTTGTAGCAATAGGAGTGGACACATGCTTAAAGCCAGCTATGGCTTTTTATTGGCATGTGTAAAGCATGTTGGTTTATTCAAAAAAATTATATTCTTTCTATTGATACCATATAGAACGGTAGGCTATCCGAAGTAGGTCGGCCATGCCGAGTTAAGAACTAGAACAAATACTAAAAAAATCAAGCAACAATAGAGAAAAAAGATTATAGAGAGAAAAAATAAATTTATTCAAAAAGAAATAAATGCCGAAACAATGCGTTTGGCTCCTCTCGCAAAGAACCCTCAAGCCTATGATCCCATAACCTCTTTCTTACCACAAAAGATGTCTCACTAAACTTTTTCTCAACTATGTCACCATCTCCCACTAGATCTCGAAAACATCACTATCCCACTTTAACTAAAAAACAAACTCAAAAATATTATGCCTAAGGTTCAACTTAACTAAAATAGGCCAGCACTAAACGACAAACTATTCTAACTAAAAAATTAGAATAAGAAATAAATACAAATTAGAAATAGAATTCTAGTATAGGTAGGACAAGTAATGGACTTCCAACATTATTTATCTAGTCAAAGAAGCTGATGCACCATTTTGGAGAAAGAAGTCGAACACAGCAGAGCACGAGATGCAAATGCAGTAGCATACAAAAGTAGCAGAACATGCAGAATATGCAAATGCGACAAAGAATGAAAATATTGAGGAGAAAAAGAAAAGAGTAGACACAAAAGAGCCATAGGATCAAAATAGGATCAGCCATGCTTCTGATACTATGTCAGTGATGGGATTTAAATCTCTCCATGTTGAAGGAGAATTTATAGATGCCTTATATAAAAAGATAAGAACAAAACATAATTGCTCATGCAATCCACATGTGGTTAAAATGGAAATACAACAAGCAGATAGTTTTACATCAAGTGAACTATTTTTCAACAAAAAATAGTTATTGATATAGGCTAGGTAGTTTGGATAAACTTTGACTAGGCCAATAACATTGATTAGAACCAAAGAATCAATTCTCTCGGTTTCCCACATCCTTCTAGTGATCTTGCAACTGTGATCCATGTTCTAAAATCTCCTCATTGGAGAGATACCCATGTTGTCTATTCCTCCATAATCTCCTTGTCCTCATCTCTCATCTTTGCGGAAATGGTTTCCATAGATTATAATGATGAAGATTAGCATGACTCAAAAGGAAGGTTAGTCAAAGAGGAGGTTAAGGGAGGAGGAATTAAGGCTCACAAGGCCAATCCGGCCTAAAGGTAGGCAATCTGGGCAAATCAAATTGCAATCTTCAATTTGTAACAAATCAGCCATTCAAAAAATGATGCAGATTGCACATCCATTGAACCACATTTGAATTTGGTTTGGATAGTGCAAGCGCACCAAGTGTTTCGGTTGTTCTTGTGGTGTTTGGCTCATGGCCATTGTCAACCCTAAAGGATGAATTTTGATGATTACAAAATACTTGAGATAATGTTGTATACTAATGATGTTGGCTTAATTGTGAAGTTCTATAAGTCAAGAAAAATCAGAAGAAATGAAGCACTGCAAAATCATTATCCTTAATTCTTCATGAACACTTTATTGGATATGTTCTAAAAGGAAAATGAAGTCTAAAGATGAAGTCTAAAGTTTTCTATTTGAGGCTTTTGAGTTGATCCCTAAGCAAAAAGGATAAGTTTGAGTTGATTCTAGCATGTTTTCTACAAGTAGCACAATCAATGAGTCGACCCTCGAAAAATATGAGTCGACCCTTGTATAGTTCAAATTAAACATAGAGCTTTTACCGCCTGAGACAAGATTTAAAGAGTCGATCCTTGTTCCAAATGAGTTGACCTCCGACATTGAAGAGTCGACCCTTGTGTTTGAAGAGTCGACCCCAGTTTAGTCTCAGCGTTGGCCAGAAAAATTATTGGATGAGTCGACCCTTGTGTTTAAAGAGGCGACTCCTAAACAAGATAAGTCGACCCTTAAGGTTAAAGAGTCGACCCTTTGAAGTTACAACAGCAAGAGCCGTCTCAATATTTTGAAGTGCCGATCCAGGATAAACATGAGTCGACCCCTATACAGCTGGGACCACAACGAAAAGCTTGTAATAACTTTTTCTGTAACAGAAAAGATTTTCATCAGAATGGCAAGAAAGGAATTTGAATCCCTCTGAAGCACTTGTCTATAAATTCAAGGGAACCTTAAAAGTGAAACAACAAGGAAAAGAGAGAAATATTCTATCAAGAAAGAAAAGTTTTCAAAAAGAAAGGAGAATGAGGATGATAATGTTATTTTGATGATTAACACAACAATTGAGTGAATATTAAATGAATAATATAACTTAACTTGATGCACCACTAATGAACACCACATTCTTGATACATTGAAGGAATAAGATAAAGATGACTCCAAATGATTAACAATGAGATAAAAGAGTAATAGAAAAATGATGGAGAGTCTTTAACTCTAATTCAGCAAAGTTTCAAATGAAATATACTCTTAAGGGCAAAACAATAATTTTCATTTTTAAGGGTGTGAAGTTCTACCGTAGGATACACTCAAAAGTACATGAAATATGTTATACTGATTATATGAATCAATCTAACCTTAAGATGAGAAAATTGTGAGTTGCGTCGATCCTAGAAGAAGTAGAGTCGACTCTGGCACATTTTGAAACCATTTGGCACAAAATGGCTTAGATGAATAGTAAGTGGAGTCGACCCCAAGTTTCTGTGAGTCGACCCCAAGAGAAGAGCCGACCCCAACTTGAAGCGTCCAAGAAAACAACTCTCTGAATTTTACTGAGAGGGTCGACCCTAAGTTTCCTTGAGCCGACCCCAGATGGAGCCGACCCCAGGAAGACTTGAGCCGACCCCAAGCGAACAAGAGTCGACCCCAAGAAAAGTGCTTGAAATCCATGTCTCTGGAATCGTTGAGAAGGTCGACCCCAATGGAACTTGAGTCGACCCCACTGTAGCACGGATCGACCCTAAGAAAGTATGAGTTGACCCCAGTGAAAATGCTGAAAAATAAGGTTTTTGTGGTTCCTAAGAAGGCCGACCCCACTGTAGCAGGGGTCGACCCCAGAGAAGTTTAAGTCGACCCCAGTGAAGGTTGAGTCAACCCCAAGAAAGTTTGGGTCGACCCCAGCTCGGGAAAGGGCATAACGGCTAGTTCTACAGAAGTATTTTTTCAGCTCCCAACAGCTAGTAATGACTAGTTTTTCAAATCTAACCATTGGAAAGTGACCATGAGTGGTTGGAAAGTATTTAAGAGACACTATTCATCAGAGAAAAGCATCTTTGAGCAAGAAATCAAAGAGTATTCAAGTTAAAAGCAAGCCCTAGCGTTTTTCATTAAGTAGCTTCATTCAAATCTCAAAAAGAAGGTGGTTGGGCAATCTGAAAGTGCATTCAACAGCTCCACCAACCCATTGTGAAGTGAAGTAACCTGAGCAAAGAAGAGAAGAGCATCCCAAAGCAATAACTCTCTCTCATCTCTTCTTTGAGTTTATATTTGTTATATTTGTTTATTTAGGAGCTTCAAACTTCTTTTTTTTAAAATCTCTTATAAGGTTGGTTGGTGAGCCCGCAAAACCAATATAGGGTTTTGGTGATCCTGGAAAACCAAAGTGTAAAGGATTTTGGATTGTGAGCCCGGAAAATAATTTAACTGTAATCCATGGGATTATAGTGAATTTTCAAGGGGACGCTTGGGGAGTGGACGTAGGTGCTTAGGAGAGCATCGAACTACTATACTTCTTATGTGTTTGCCTTGAGCATCTTTCTACTTTCACTACACGCACTTAATTAATATTAACTAAACGACTTATTCATCTATCAATTTTATTAAGGGACTAAAAATTCAAGAAAAACTAATTCATCCCTCCTCTTGGCTTGTCACCTTGGGCAACAAGTGGTATCAGAGCCAGTGCTCTCATAGTATTTGTTGATCTCATGATCAAGAGCCAAAGATCATGACAACCCAAATAGGGAGTTCTATTAGCGAGGGGCAATCCACAAATAGACCTCCCTTGTTCAATGGCACAAATTACACATACTGGAAAGCTAGGATGAGGATATTTATTCAAGCCCTAGATTATGATTTATGGAATATCATAACTAGAGGACCATATGAAGGAACTAATCAGGTTAAAGAGTCAAAAATAAATATATTAGTATATAGGTATGAATTGTTTAAAATTGAGCCCTCAGAGTCCACTGAAATGTTCACTAGATTCACGAAAATCATAAATGGACTAAAGAGTTTAGGCAATTCTTATACTAACTCTGAATTGGTGCGAAAAATCTTAGATTTCTAGCAAGAGTTTGGGAGGCCAAGGTAACCGCAATTCAGGAGGCAAAGGACCTCAACATACTACAATTGGAAGAGCTTCAAGAATTACTTATGACCCATGAGTTGACCATGAAGCAAAATTCAAAAGAAGAGGTCAAGAAAAGAAAAACCACTGTCTTGAAGTCCACAACTCTAAAACAAGATATTGAATCAGAGGAGTCTGATAATGAGAAGGAATATGATGAAGAAGGAATGGCTATGCTCGCAAGAAAATTCAAAAAATTCATGAGAGGTAAGAATAAATTCCATAGAAGGAAGCTCTTCTATAAAGGCAGCTCAAGCAAAGAAAAGGAAAAGGACAAAGAAAAGAAAAAAGAAGTGCCAATTTGCTATGAGTGTAATAAGCCCGGGCACTTCAAGATAGATTGCCCGAAATTGAAATGGATGGCTAGAAAACTTAAAAAGAAGATTCTCATGGCTGAATGGAGTGAAATTGAGGAAGCAAGCTCAGAAGAGGAAGATCAACAAGAGACGACCCAAATCTGCTACATGGCCAATGATGATGAGATGTGTCTTACAGCCAATAAGAAGGATAGATGATGGTATCTAGATAGCGGTTATTCAAGACACATGACAGGTGACATAGAACAATTTGTCACTTTGGAATCTAAGGAGGGTTAAGTGGTAACCTATGGAGATAATGAAAAAGGACTTATCATTGAAAAGGATAAAATTCGTATCACTCCATCCACTTTTATAGAAAATGTTTTATTGGTTAATGGTTTGAAACACAATTTACTTAGCATAAGTCAATTTTGTGATAATGGCCTTAGAGTTTCATTTGAAACCTCAGTATGCATAATCACAAATCCTAAAGATAATAGCATTGTACTTATGGGACATAGGCATGGAAACATTTATATGGTAGATCTTCATAAATTAATCAAGAAAAATGGATTATGCTTAATCACAAATGAAGAAAAGAAAAATGAAACAAGATGGCTATGGCATCGTAGACTAGGACATGCTAGTATGGACCTAATCTCAAAACTAGTCAAAAAGGATCTAATAAAAGATGTGCCAAAATTGATCTTTGAAAAAGACAAAATCTGTGGACCATGCACATTAGGAAAACAAACAAAATCATCGTTCAAATCAAAGAATATAGTATTAACCGCTAGGCCTTTTGAACTCATACACATGGATCTATTTGAACCTACTAGAACTATAGGTCTAGGAGGAAAAAAAGTATGGAGTAGTTATAGTAGATGATTTCTCAAGATATACATGGGTTCATTTCTTGCACATAAGAATGAAGCATTTTCAGCATTCTTGAAATATTATAAAAATATTATAACTGAAAAGAAGTTCACCTTAATTGTAATTCGAAATGATCATGGAACTGAATTTGAAAATCAACACTTTGAAGAATTCTGCAATGAAAATGGTATTTCACATCAATTTTCAGCACCTAAAACGCCTCAACAAAATAGGATTGTTGAAAGAAAAAATAAGACCTTGGTAGAAATGGCTCGCACGATGTTATGTAAGTCAAATCTTCTAAAGTACTTTTGGGTTGAAGCTATAAGTACTGCTTGCCATATTTTAAATTGTATTTTAATACATCTGATAACGAAGAAAACTTCCTATGAACTTTGGAATAATAAGAAACCAACTGCTAAATATTATAGAGTATTTGGATGTCGATGTTTTATTTTAAATAATGGCAAGGAAGATCTAAGCAAATTTGATGCCAAGTTAGATGAGGGTATTTTCTTAGGATACTCTACTTCTAGCAGGGCATATAGAGTCTTCAACAAGAGAACTCTTGTAGTTGAAGAATCAATAAATGTTATTTTTGATATGTCTGATAGTAACTCTCCTAGAAGCAAAAGTATTATTGATGATGATGTAGGAATTTTTGAGCTTGAAGATCTGAATCTTAATGTCGTGCCAAATCAAGAAAAGGAAGATAAAAAGAAAAAGAAAGATGATCTTGTGCCACCACAATCTCAAAACTTACCAAAAGAATGGAGGTATGCACATGGACATCCCAAAGACTTAATTATCGGTGATCCATCACAAGGGGTAAGAACTCGATCCTCTCTTAGAAATTTGAATGACTATCTTCCATTTGTTTTACAAAAAGAACCTAAAACTTATAAAGAAGCAGAGCATGACATAAATTGGATTAATGCTATGCAAGAAGAATTAAATCAATTTAAAAGGAGTAATGTATGGACATTAATTGAAAGACCAAATATAATTCAGTAATTGGAACAAAATGGATCTTTAGAAAAAAGTTAGATAAAAATGGAGTAGTTACAAAAAATAAGGCTAGACTTGTAGCTAAGGGATACAATCAAGAAGAAGGGATAGACTTTGAAGAAACATTTGCTATCGTAGCTAGATTAGAAGTTATTAGGCTACTTCTAGCATTTGCATGCTTTATGGATTTCAAATTATATCAAATGGATGTAAAAAGTGCCTTTGTAAATGGTTATATAGAAGAGAAAGTGTATGTAGAGCAACCCCCAGATTTTGAAAATCATCAATTTTCTAATTATGTATTTAGATTGCACAAGGCACTATACGGATTAAAACAAGCACCTAAGGCTTGGTATGACAGACTAAGCAAATTTCTGTTAAACAATGATTTTAGTAAAGAAAACGTAAACAAAACACTCTTCCTTAAGAGAAAAGATAAAAATTTGCTAGTGGTACAAATATATGTAGATGACATCATATTCGGTGCCACTAATGATAATCTTTGTAAAGAATTTGCTGAGTTAATGCAAGGAGAATTTGAGATGAGTATGATGGAAGAACTAAATTTTTTTCTTGGATTACAAATCAAGCAAACTAAGGCAGGAATTTTCATTCATCAAACTAAATATACAAAGGATATACTAAAGAAGTTTGGAAATGAAAATCGCAAAGAAATAGGCACTCCAATGAACCCCACTAGTAAGCTAGACGAAGGTGAAAAAGGAAAAAGTGTACATATGAAACTCTATAGATGCTTAATTGGATCTTTGCTTTATCTTACTACTAGTAGGCCTGACATAGTATTCAGTGTGAAAATATGTGCTAGATACCAATCAGACTCTAAAGAATCACATCTATGTGCTGTCAAAAGAATCCTTAGATATCTAAGAGGAACCACAAATATAGGATTGTGGTACTCTAGAGATTCTTGTCATGATTTGCTTGCATATTCTGATGCGGATTTTGCTGGATGCAAATTAGATAAAAAGAGCATTAGTGGGACATGTCAATTTCTAGGAAACAACTTAGTATCATGGTTTAGCAAAAAGCAGAATTCAGTAGCATTGTCAACGGCTGAGGCCGAATATATTGCTGCCGAAAGTTGTTGTGCACAAGTACTATGGCTCAAGCAATAACTAGAGGACTATGAAATCAAATTTGACAACATTTTCATAAAATGTGATAACATGAGTGCCATTAATCTCACCAAAAATTCGGTTCAGCACTCTAAAGCAAAGCACATTGAAATAAGGTGTCACTTCATTAGAGATCATATGGAAAATGGAAATGTATGTATTGAGCATGTGTGTACCGAGAAACAATTGGTTGATATATTTACAAAATCTTTAAGTGAAGATAGATTTTGCATGCTTAGGAGGGAATTAGGCATATGTGATCCCTTTGATTGAAAACAAATAAAAGAAACAAGTTGTTTCATGATACTCTCCTCCCATTTTGAAAAACCCATGAAACATTGGAAAAGTTATTCATTTATAGATTCCTCACACATATATCAATGTCGCATAAAGATTTGGTGAGGATCAGAAAGAAAGAAGACTTAAAAAAAAAATTATTTTAAAAGCCTGAATCGGAGTTGACCCGAGCCTAGAATGGGGTCGACCCCTCCTTGAGTCGACCCAAGCAAAAGCTGGGGTCGACCCAGCGATGTGACCCCCATTTTTAAAGGAGACCCGTGAGCCACATTAGGGCATTCTCTCCTTTTGTCTCCTTCCTAAAACCCTATTTCCTACTCTCCAATCCCCTCCAATCACTTCCAAACAGTGTTATATTGCTTCCCCAAGCCGTTGGATCAAGATCTAAGAGAGGACTTGGTAAAAATGGGACCCAAGCGAGCCGTTGCCAAGAGATCCGGGAGGGTTTCACGGCCAACCATTGTAGAAGGGCATCCTAGAGAGTCTTCTACAGTGCCTCTACAAAGTGAGACACATGCAGAGCCTCCTCTACCTCCTTCCCCTTCAGTTCAACTTGCTAAGTATGCGGGAAGACCGGTTACCACGGGTAGAAGGATCTATTCTGAATTTTTGGATCAAGAAGGATTCCGGTTGGGTGGTTAGATCCGAAGGCAAGGATGGGAGTACCTTTGCTCCCTAGATTTAGTTACCTATCCGGATTTAGTTCGTGAGTTCTATGCCTTTCTAAAAGTCGGACCGGGAGGGCTTGTGTCTGAGGTCCGAGGAGTTTGAGTTCGCATTTCTGAGGAGAGTTTAAGTGAGTTGCTTCATCTTTCCTGCGAAGGTGCCACACCAAAAACCAGAGTACAAGATGAGAGCCCTACAGGTGGTTTTAGAGAGAGGACTTTGATTATTTAGAAAACTTAGTAGCTAGCTTTCTATCAGCTGAGATGAGGTTATTGCACAAATTCATAGGTCGGATACTGTTTCCGAAGAGCGGAAGATTTGATTATGTATATGAGCGCCATTTGGCCATTATGGAGCATGTCATTCAGGGTACTTTCCTAAATCTTCCAGCTATGATTGTTAGGCAGATGCGTGAGGCCATATACAAATCGAGAGTCTTCTTGCCCTACGGTATGGTACTCACCTTGATATTTAGCCATCATAACATATGTGTAGAGGGAGAGATATTCAGGCATTTGCTATTTACCAACACCTACACTGCACGTTCTCTAGTACGCATGGGTTATGAGAAGGTGGACGGTCAGTGGGTGCGTGGAGGTGCAGGAAAACATGCACCGGAGACTGATGCACCAGAGATTGGAGACTCTATCCCTGAGCCTGAGATACCTGCGGATCAGCCTACAATACTTTTCAGAGGCAGGACCTTCATCATCCACACCTACGGGATGTACAGAGAAATACTGGAGTAGGATGACTGAGCTCGTGTCAGCTCAGGTGAGGACTCTCTCTGATGGCATGATGAGAAGAATGGACAGTATGACTACTGAGATTAGAGGATTTTCTGCTCAGCTGACAGGCCTCAGAGATCGGGTGACAGTATTAGAGAGAGAGAGAGGTTCATGGTCCGTATGTGCCCAGAGCAGCTGAGTCAGAAGTTTCGACACAGAGTCACCCAGTTCACAGAGCTCCATGATAGACTCAGTCTCATCAGACCAGACCTCCCCTCGCCACTTATGCTAGGAGGATGAGGACTAGATCATAGCCCTTAGACCCCTCTACAGGAGCATATCACGATTAGTGCCTAGGATCTATCTAGTTTTCATATGCATTTTGCTTTGTTAATGTATCTTGCACTTTATTTGATGAATATTGTACTTTTGGTATCAATGTACTACAATGTTTCAACAATGGCATTTGGATTTTATAGGTTATTGCTACTACTCATTCATTGCTATATATTCTTTTGATGATAACAAAAAGGAGGAGAAGTAAGAAAGGGAGCAGTAAGTTGAAAATTTAATAAAAGGGAGAAGTAAGCTGAAAATTTAATAGGATATTTACTTAAGGGGGAGCAATGTGCAACAATGAAAATTTTCTACACCTTAAACTTCAATTAAAAACAAAATTATGAATTTGGCACATACTCCTCATGCCTCGATATATAACCTGAAATTCTTGCTTTATCTCAAACTTTTGAAGTTCCATCTTTAATAAAATACAAGAATAAGGGGGAGAAAATCAAAAGTTCAAATTGACAATATTTGGATGAAAGAGGGGGAGCTTTCACTTTCAAACTTAGAAAAGCTGAAATTCAGCAACTTAATCATTTTCCAAATCAAAACCCTCAATTCTAACACAAAGCGTTAATTTGCTCACACTCAATGTTTTGTAATCATCAAAAAGGGGAAGATTGAGAATGATAGTGTTATTTCAATGATTAACACAACAATTAAGTGAATATTAAATGAATAATATAACTTAACTTGATGCACCACTAATGAACACCATACTCTTGATACATTGAAGGAATAAGATAAAGATGACTCCAAATGATTAACAACGAGATAAAAGAGTAATATAAAAATGATGGAGAGTCTTTAATTCTAATTCAGCAAAGTTTTAAGTGAAATATACTCTTAAGGGCAAAACAATAATTTTCATTTTTAAGGGTGTGAAGTTCTACCGTGGGATACACTCAAAATTACATGAAATATGTTATACTAATTATATGAATCAATCTAACCTTAAGATGCAGAAAATTGTGAGTTGAGTCAACCCCAGAAGAAGTGGAGTCGACTCTGGCACATTTCGAAACCATCTGGCATAAAATGGCTCAGATGAATAGTAGAGCCGACCCTAAGTTTCTGTGAGTCGACCCCAAGAGAAGAGCCGACCCCAAGCTTCCATGAGCCGACCCCAACTTGAAGCGTCCAAGAAAACAACTCTCTGGATTTTACTGAGAGAGTCGACCCCAAGTTTTCTTGAGCTGACCCCAGGAAGACTTGAGCCGACCCCAGCGAACAAGAGTCGACCCCAAGAAAAGTCCTTGAAATCCATGTCTCTGGAATTCCTGAGAAGGCCGACCCCAATGGAACTTGAGTCGACCCCACTGTAGCACGGGTCGACCCCAAGAAAGTATGAGTCGACCCTAGTGAAAATGCCGAAAAAC
>JAOXJJ010057146.1:0-14850 GCA_025769935.1 Phoenix roebelenii | reverse complement strand
AGTGATATGCTTTACAGGGACTAAATTAAAATATTTTGATTCTTATAGCCCTGGAAGGATGTCAGCATAAATAAAATATTTCACAGGGGTTTAACAGAAATAATTTCATCTTTTAACAACCCTTTAAGGATTTCAGTATAAATAGAATGTTTCACAGGGACTTAACAGAAACATTTCATCTTTTAACAGCCCTCTAAGGATTTCAGTATAAATAGAATGTTTCACAGGGACTTGACAGAAACATTTTTATTCTTTTAACATCCCAGAAGGACTGTATGCATAAATAAAATGTTTTATAGGCGCTTAACTAAAAATTTCTCTTTTATTGGCCAAACGAATTCGGGTTTCGGGTCGAAACCCAAAAACCCGAACTCGTTATGCCCCTTTTAAATGCAGACGGGTTACCGATTTCGGGTTCGGGTCGAAACCCAAAACCCGGACCCGTTATGCCATAAAATATTTTTTTAAAAAAAATGGGAAGAGGAGAATGGTCGGCCCGACCCGTCTTCTTCCTCTTTTAGCGGCGGGCTAGGGTTCCGGCGAGCACCCACCTGCCTCCAGTGGATTCGCCGCCCGATGGCGAGCCCACCGGCGGTCGCACGCCAGCAGGGGCAATGCCGGCGGGCTGGGGTTCCGCCAAACCTAGCCCGTCGGCCCTTAGGAGCGGCGGGCGGCGATCATGCCGCCGGACGACGTGTCGCCCGACGGCGCCACCGTGATGGGCCTAACGCCGGACGAAACGCCGCCCGACGGCGTCACCCGCAGGAATACGCCGCCCGACGGCGATCATCCGGTAAGTTTTCCCCTCTTTTTTTTTAAATGGGTGGGTGAACCGGTGGCCGGCGGCTACGCTGGGTCCTTTGATGGCTCATGGCGCCATATGCCGGCCAGATCCGGCGTCAGCAGGGTCAAACCCCGGGGGTTGTTTCTCAAATCCATGGATCCGACATTGGGGTTGCTTGGCCGGCCGTCACAGGGTCGGACCATCCCAATGCCTTGTCCTTGCGGCCATGGAGGACTGTCCATGGCTTGATGAACTATCAAAAATTGGCCTTTTACCATGATCTAGTTCTACCCTTTACTGTGATCTGGTTCTAGGATGAACCAGGCTCTGACACCACATGTAAACATCTTTGAATAGGATCATAAACATGAACCGTGAAGGGTTGCGTACCTGGATCCATGGATTTTCTTAATGATGAAGCTTCGTTTCTCCCTCTTGACCCTTGTTCAAACACCCGGAGATGGAGTCCGATTTTTTTTTTTTTTTTGTTCACCTTATGGGCAAAGAGTGAGACCCCTTCGAATATCCTACCATCAAGGATATCGTGCTTCCACTTCTTTCGGAGACAGTTACGGTAATCATCCTGTAACTGACCATGTTGTGGTCATGTGGGTCAAAACCCAACACATCTCAGGAGCCAGAGATTCATAGCCGATTCCACACCACGTAGCCTATTTGGGGACTTCATGAGATGCCGTCCCCCAGCTTCAACTCGCATCAGAAGGAAACAAGCCCGCTTTTAAGTCTGCGTCAGTTGTCTCATGGCAACATGTTGCGTGTATCTTTGGGTTGACAGGTTGTTGCCATGCACAATCCCTAGGGTTAGTCTTGGTTGTGTGTTGAGAGGACTGATGTTTAGCATCCTGAAGGCGAAACGGTTTGCCCACCCTACAACGGCAGATCCCACTGGATGCGGCTCTTCTGCCATTCATGCACTGGTGCACATTAAAATGGTGCAGCATCACCTCATGCATCGTTTACATGTAAAACACAATGGTTTTAAATATCCGACAACGAATCGGCAAGCTATCCGATTTCCGAACTGACTGGCCGATCCATTTGGTGATGCAAAACTTGTGGGAGAAGGAGAGAGGCTCAAGGACGGTGTTGGGGAGGTCGTCAAGGCAGGCGATGCCGCTCTAGACGTTCAGAGCCTTTGTCTCTTAGGTGGAGATGCTGCTGTGGGTGAAGTATTGAAATTTCTTATAAGATAGGTTTCTATTGATTATGGACTAGTTTTAATTCGATTTTTTTAACATAATATGGGTTAAATTATCTTCTAAATGAATGTTTAAGGTGCATAATTATTTTGTGACCATATTGTTATTTTGGACCCTATTTTCTTACTCATATGGTGTGGTGAGTATTAGTGTAGGTCTGATTTGGTTAATAGGCTCTGAAATGAATGAATCTATTAGTACTACTAACTAGATTAGGTCCTCACTCCGCTCATATATATATATATATATATATATATATTTGTCTATAGAAAAAATCTAGGATATCAACGTCTTCACATTCCTAGGAGTATCTATTCCATTGAGGAGACAAGCATCAAAGAGGAGAAAGAGAGGAAGATCTACCCCGCTCTTGCAATTTTTTCTTCTGCAGGATACTGCTGCAGCGATCATCAAGGGACGTTGCCAGGGCTCTCAAGGTACTCTTCGATCTTTCCTATTTTGATTTATAGTATTTTATATTTTAATCACTTGCATAGTGTCCATGAAAATCCCATATGAAGTTGATATATATGCTCGAGCTGGACCTCCACCGCTCCACGAAGTCGTCGTAGAGCTACGTCAAGAGAGGCTTTGAGAGGGCGACCATATGGCACTAGACTCAGGCTAGCTCCTCGTCGCCAATATAGGACCACACATTGCCTTCCTCCTCGTTGGTGGTCAAGGGCTTGATAGTAGCAGTGGGAGGGAGTTGGAAGAAGGCCGGCAGCAGGGGCAAGGGGAATAAGGGGGGAGGGGGTCGAAAGAGAGGATAGTGCAGAGTAGAGTAGAGGCAGAGGCCAGGGAAGGGGAGGGGTCAAGCTCATCCTCATGGTGCTCAAAGTGGAGCCAGGCAAAGAGGACGAGGCGGTGATAGACATCGAGGGCATGGAGACGGGCAGAGCATGGAGTTTGCCCTATAAGAACTGGACTAGACCAGCCAGTTTAGCTGCTTCGTCCTGTTCTCTCTAGTTTGACCAAGCTTTGACCAATTTTAAAATATCTCTCTATTTTTTTATTTTTTTGGTCAGCCAGCTTTCTGTAGTAGGTTATTAAGTTGCAGAAAAGATTGAATAATCATATGGTAAAATTCATCTTATCTCTCACATACGAAGAGCAGCCAATTCTACCTTTATATAAATGAGTAAGCTGACTCATGTTGGAATCTCTTGTGTTAAACCAAAACACAGTAGAATTCATCCGTGACTTCAGGAATATCTCCTATAACGGAGGAGAGATGATTTGCTTACAAAACCCAGGCTTAATCTCCATCTAAGGTGCCAAAGTATCGAAGCCAAATAATTCAACTAAATAGATCCACCATGATCAAATAACCAACTTGTTCAATTACAAACTTTTCAAATATTCATTAGTATCAAAAAAATTAATTAATTAACTAACTAATAGCTCCAATGCTTGAACTCCATGCTCAATCCATCCGAAAGTGCGCATGTTGTGACTCTAAAAAAAATATTCAACTGATGGATATGAGCTTTTCGATCAAATAAGGATCTCCAACAACCACACCAATATAAATAAAATAAATTAATGACAAAGATAATAAGATAAAAAATGCCGGATGGAATAAATATTATAAAAACTCATTCAAAACAACATCTACATGTATCATCAATATCCATTTTATTAAAAGAAATATGCATCACAAATACTAACAATTTTAGCCATTATTCAACAATAATTTCATATGTCATATCATCGGTTTCTTTTTATCTTAATTTTAGGTTTGATAACAACTTATTTTCTGGCTTTGGACTAACCAAGATTGTACCCCAATCTATGAATTATAAAATAGGTTTTCATATGCAAGCCCGTGGAGGCTATCCCATCATATAAGCTTGTGGAGGCTATCCCACGCATGTGCCTATAGAGACTATCCCAAGCATAAGCCTATAAAGACTATGTCGTGCATAACCTCGTAGAGACTAACTACATAATGAGGTTAGTTCAAACCACTTCTTATTTGTTTGGTTATTATATATTATTTTTGTCAAATCAATTCTAATTTAACGGTGTATTCCTTATAATTCCAAGATAAATAGAATCATAATTCACATAATCGTATATTCAATAGTTGATACCAACATATAATAAACATATAAATGTGCTTATACCGAAAATCATATAGCAGCATATTATCTAGTGCAAAACCAAATCCATTGATACAAATCTCACGATATAAATCTAATGGTGCAAATCGCTAAATAATTATATACTAGTGATCAAGTACAAGAATTCTTATCTCTATGATGACAGACTTGACATAGTAAGTATAGTCTCACACTATTATCTATGAACCAGGATGCTGAGTACCCTGCTCAAAACTTTCTTGCGCGGACGACTTCTCCCCTATAGAAACAAACGGTCAAACGCAATCATCAAAAGAACATCATACAGTGGACTAGCAGCTTAGACCTTCTACTAGAGTTTACCAGGTGTCCGTCACTCGGTCTCTCAAATTTCTTCTACTAATCTCTTGGATCAACTAGAGAGAGAAGCAAAAGAAAGAAGCGATGAGAAAAGAGAAAGAGAAAGAGAAAGAAAGGTAGAGAGAGGAAAGAGAGAAAGAAGAGAGAGGAAACAAGAGAGCTTTGAAAGCTCTCCATCTCTTCTCAATATAGAAGAAGGCGGTAGTTATCTAGGTGGTAGTGGCCAAGGGCAGCCCGACCATAGTGATGGCAACCAAGGGCGGTCTCCGACCTGTGGCATCATCAGTTATGGTGATTGGCCGATGGAAAGAAAATCAGAGAAAGAACAAGAAACAAGAGATAAAGGGGGGTTTTGCCCTTCTCCTCCTTCCCTTTTCTTTTAACACATAATCGATTGTCATTCACTTGTTGTGCGGCCAAGTAGAAGTCAAGAGGTGTCAATGGCTGAGAGTGCCCGACGGTGATCGGTAAAAGCAATGGAAGGAAAGTAAAATGAGGGATATCCTATTCCATGCCCATCCGGCAGCTTGCTAGTCTAAATCCTAGCGTCGACAACGGCTAGAAGACCAGAAAAGAAGGCATAAAGTGGTCAACTCGGTTCGACGAGGTCTAAAAAGATGTTTTGGTGACTCTTCCGGCGGCGATCCAAGAAAAATATCTACAAAAAGGGCTTGGAACTAGCGGTGATTTTTCGAGAGATCGTTGATGGAGTTTGTAGGGGGAGGAGACCCTTAAATAGATGAGATCCTAGGGTTTAACCCAACTTTGCTTTACTCTAGAACTCTCGGAGTTCGTCGGAGTTGAGAGGGAAGAAGATGCCTAATTGGAGTCTTTCTCTCTGCTAGCATATGCAAAGCATGCGAAATCCAATAGTCCCGAGCTTCTTTACGCCGACCCAATGGGTTATCGCCGAACTATCTTTTATTGTTGCAACTGCTACACCTGCGGCTGCCAGCAAACTAGAATAAATAAACTATAACAATAATTCGAAGCGAGCAACTTGAGCTTGTTAATATTATTTTTGCAGTTTCGATAATTTGACAATGCCTTCTTCAATTGACAAAATTTTAATGTGTAAATTGAACCTCGATCCTTATAGTGTCCTTTTCCATTCGTGTTAGAGAATACCTTTAAAAAGATATATTGTCATTTTTCAATTGGTCCATCACTAAGAAAGTTATCTAATTGTTTTCGTGCGCAGTATACAGCTGATGACATTGTTATACTTCGAGCAAACAAGGATGGCCCTTACAATAACACTCTAGAAACCTACAATTATCATTTTGCCAACAAGTGATGCACAGGAACATAGTTGAGATAAAGTTTTACCGCATGCCCTTTGCTTTTCAAATTCTTCTTCGTCTTTCCTTGGATAAATTGATCGAATTGAAGTTCGTATGTGTGGTTGCTGGAATGAAGCGTTTTCGATTGCCGGCTACAATTAATAACACGAAAGTTGGTTTTGACAAGGTTCGTACTCTTGAACTCCATGCTGCGAACGCCACAGATGCAGTAATTAACTCGTATTAGTTTGAATTCAAATAGGCTTTAGGATTATTATTTTTTTTCGTGGTTATGGATATGGCCGAAAAAGCACAGTTCCACAGAATACCATGGATATTACTACTGGAGTCAGATAACGGCAAGAACAAGACCGAACCAAAGAAAAAGAAAAGAAAAGAAAAGGAGGAGGAGGAGAAGAAACTAAGGAACTAATTCATGGCCTCTTAACCAAAGCACTGGTCGCCGGGGAGTGGGCCGGGGAGGGAACCCTTGTCGAGGAACTGGAGGCCAAACACCACAGCGATGGCAAGAACGGTGAGATAGGAGAGGCCCTCCACGGCCCCGAGCAAGCGGTAGGGCCCGGCGGGGAGGCCGGACCCCGTCCGGACTTTGGTGTAGAGAGACCATCCCACGATGCCGGCAACCACCAGGTAGCTCACCCCTTCCGCCGCCCCGATCGAACCCCCGGGCCCCGGCGGGAGGCCGCAACCGGTCGTCTTCAGCGCGTACAGAGACACTCCGATCACCGGGTTCGCCACCAGGCCCCCCACCGCCGCCGCAAACTCTATCCCTCCGCTCTCGCCGCTCTCGGCGTCCTTCGCCTTGCACGTGACCGACAAACTCCGCACGTGACCGTACCCTTTCCAATTCCTCCCGTTATGAGCATGCGGCCCAGTTCCGGGCGAGGTCAGAAGCGTTGTTAGAGCTGACGCCATTTCCAGCCTCGCCTTCTCTCGATCTTTCCTCATCTTTTTTATGCTCGGCTTATCTTCTATAAATTTTTTTTTCCAAACCGGATGACTCATGCATTTTCAGTATGAATATATTTAATAAAATTAAAAAAATAAAAATTTTAGAGCCCCAAGCTATACTAAACACGTATGACCCATATATTTCTAGTACGGATATATTCAATAAAACCAGAAAATAAAAGATTCAGAGCGCTTTTAGGTAGGTAGCTCATCATTCGCAACCCATACCACCGGAATGGCCGGTGACATACAAAGTCATCTTATCTTTTGCTCTCATCGGTGTGTATTTGGAAGTGGCCATTCATTTCCTGCAAACTCCGACCGTACGATTGAAGTTTCGGAATGATGATCTGCATCACAGGATGATACCGACCGTTTGATAAGGATAACCAAATGTCGATGTTAGGGTGGCGATTAATCAGAGCAGGTCACAAGGCAGAGGTAATTTTTTTGATAAAGTTTGGTTGGATTCGTATATATTTATTAATAGAACGGGACCACTGGCAAGCCCCACTGGCACGTGATGGTTCCTTATTAAGGAGGGCAAATTAATTGATTATTTTGTTCAATGCTTCTAAGTTTCTGTCCCCAAAAAAAGAAAAAAACTAAGTACTTAATCACATGCCCCAAAATTAAAAAAAAGGGCTTAAATTAGGGTAATTTTGGATAGTGGAGCGATCCACCAGTCTCAGATACATCCAAGGCCAAAACTGTCATGTCATGGATCTGAGCCCACGTTCATGTGGGTGAACCAGAGATCACACCCTGAATCAGAGGACGAAGCTTGTCAGCGAAACCATCACGGGATGCAGCACAGGATTCGATCGAATCTTTGGTCCATTTCTTGGTCCCCAATGTTAGCAAAATTTCAAAACCCCTTCTCATCTCCCTTCGCCACCGCTCCAACCGGGCCCCTTACAGCCGTGTTTACAAATGCGTCACCAACTAGCAAAAGCAATCAACCACGATTGGGGCACCCAGGGTATCCAACAGTCAATTGCCAGATTGGAGCTACCTTATCTCTGAAAACATTGATTTTTTTTTTTTCCCTCATATCTCAGCACCACAAATGAGCCTATGAGCTGTATCCTGCACTAGATCCAGACAAAACACAGCTCCTGGACGATTCCTTTCAATCCGATTGGGCAGCACGAGCGGGCTGTGGAAATCCAGCCAGAAATGGCGGACGGGTGGCAACGTCCAGGCCCGCACAATTAAAGATAGAGAGAGAGACGTCATCCCATACATCAAGACTGTTCTAACGTGACATTTTTAGCTCGCGATTGGTGGATAGGAGGCAAAAGAAATGAACTTTAAGTATCCAGCTGTGAAACACGCAACAAAGATAGTCATAAAATAAAGAAGCTTACCACCCCTCATTAAGGCATCAAATTGTGCAATTCCCCCCGTCCGTATGCCTCGCAAGACCTGCAAGAAAAAGAAAGCACCTACCGACGCAACGCAACACCACACACAAAGAGCGTCAGAATAAATGCTTTGAGATAGGGGACTCCAAGCAGATACCAGAGAAGCTAACCATGAGAAACAGCTTGCGAATTGCCGAGTCCACTAAAATCAAACAGTGTGCAACGGCTACTTGTTTTTGAACTTCCTGAGCTATTTGGAGGGAAAACTCAAACCCTGTATATGTATATGTATATGTAACCGTCACTTGAAAGGGATGGCAACGGTCGAATAAGGAACCGTGCGCTGACAAGAACACTAACGAACTTTTGAAATAAGGAGGGAAGAAACCAAGCTACACAATGCACTCCCTCCAAGTTTTTAAACTACTGACATCAAGTTCTACACAAACTTAAAACAAAAAAGAAAAAGAAGAAAGAAAAAAAAAAAAACCCACCCTTGTTACTTCTACTAGCATCCATGTACAATGCTGCTGAATCATCATCAGTGATGCTTTGAAGACCTCAGATCCTCAACACTGTCATCATCTTCTTCATCTCTTTTCCTCTTGTTGGGTTGAGAAGAGGAGGGAAGGGGTGGCTGGGCACCATTCCTGTGATTATTCTCCTCATCATCAACTTCGTCCTCATCATCTTCGCTGCAAGCATCAAAATCACTTCCTCCAGTCTCATCAACAGGTTGAACAATCGGCTGCACTAGATATTCTGTTCCAAGATCCTCTTCCTGCAAAAATCACAATTTAGAAATATCAAAAAGAAATCCTGTTGCATGCATTAAAATGGTAACGCAAGGTTGGAAAAAAAAATCAAGCCAAGAAAATAATAAATAAAGATCACAATATAGGCAAAAGAGAAAGGAGTAAGAAAACAACAGCAGAGCATCCATTAAAGATTTATTTTAAAAAAACATGAAATAGAAAATATAGTTGTAAAAAAAATAAAGGTAATCTGTTCGAAGATCCTCTTCCTGCAAAAAAAAATTAAAAAATAAAAAATCAATTTATAAATATCAAAAAAAGCTCTTGCATGCATTAAAATTGGAAAGCAAGGTTCAAAAAAAAAAGCATGAAAAACAATAAATAAAGAGCATAATATAGGCAAAAAGAAAAAAGAGTAAGAAAACAACAGCAGAGTATCCACTAAAGATTTATTTTAAAAAATGCACGACATAGAAAATATAGTTCTAAAAAATTAAAGGACAAAGTTGAACTTCTGCATATCAACATCCAGCCGAGAGAAGAAATCCCAGATGGCCGGGAAATAGCAGAAGTGAAATTCTATTAATGCTTCCAACAAAAGTACTCCAAACATCAGGCACAATTATACTAAATTCAAAATTCCTCAGCTTGGCATTCAAAAAGTAAGCAAAATTGCATGATTAGAAAGGACACTTTTAAATTACAAAAAATATAACATGCACAAAAGCACATGCATCAGTAACAGATTTATAAAAAATAAATTAATAACAATTTACTTATTTTTATGAATTAATAATCAATTAAGAATACTGATTTGAATATATACATGATCAGCCAAATTTCTCTGATCTCTATTAACCAAGACCAATTAGCTGAAATAAATTGTCAACATAAAACCATTACAAAACAATCATCAAAAGCTGTAGGAAAAACAAGATTCAGAAATGAATGAAAGCACTAAGTAACAGAATGCACAACATAAACAAAAAAAAGAAGTAACAGCAGAATTATATTTAGAGTCAATGACCTAGGTAAAAGCCATTAGCCATAAAATCATAAAAAAATCCCTAAAGTCTAAAACCAATACTAAGACATTCACATCGAGCCCTAAAAACCAAGAGTAGCTCCAACAGGCTCCTAAAAACATGTGTTAGATGTGTCCAATATTCGTCCAACTCTTCTGAACTCAAATATCCTAA
Organism: Phoenix roebelenii; assembly: GCA_025769935.1. Classification (NCBI taxonomy): domain Eukaryota; kingdom Viridiplantae; phylum Streptophyta; class Magnoliopsida; order Arecales; family Arecaceae; genus Phoenix; species Phoenix roebelenii. Next base: position 4,826 of record JAOXJJ010057146.1, on the reverse strand, counting down.
ACCGATCTAGTCATCTAGAGGCACTAATATCCACAGCCACAACCAACAGAGCTTGTGAGTTTCCAAAACATATCTCATAAAATCATCAAAAATATGTCAGATAAAAAAAATTTACGGACAACCTCTATATTCCTAAGTTTGATGCTGTTAATATCAAACAAGCAGTCCACAAATAAGTGATCACTGATTTGATTAGAAACATCAATCGCAATCGAAAGACTGAAGCTCTCCTTGGTGAGGAAGTAAAACATCATTGTGTGCCTTAAATATATCCATAAAAAAAATACTGTTATGCATACATGCAGTGGATATCTAAAGAAATCTGCTGCCAGACCATAGACATGTCAATCCATACTCTGCAGCTAGACAATGACTAACCCAACTAGAGCTCCATCAACAGATAAATCAAAATACTCACTGCTACGTATTTTCATGTGCTACTCAGTAATAAAAGCATGCTATCACCGTAAATATTTTGCGGAATAAATTTAAGAACACCAAAATTAGGGGAAAAAAATGGGGCACCATCTTCTAGTTTTGTACCACTAATAAATGAATCAGAGAGACAACACCAAAACATGGAATTATATGTCAAGCCTACTTAGATATAGCATTTGTTTGCATATTTAATATTATACACACACAGAAATTATGCCAAAAGATTGCATCAAAGGACAAAATCATGCTGCTTCTAAACTATGAAAATAAATTTCTACAGATCAAAATAGTAAACATGAAATATAGAAAATTTTCTTATGTATAACACAAGAATAACAGGGTAAAGTAAGACCCACAAAATCTCTAAATCAATCAAGAGATGTATGCCTGAAATAAAAGGATATACACATAAAAGAAAACAGGGTAAAATGAGAATATACCTCATCTTCATCCTCACCATCACCCTCCTCATACTCCCTATCCTCCTCCACTCCTTGCTCATCCTCCTCGCCGATCTCCCCATTCTCATCCTCCTCCCCCTGCTCATGCCCATCGATCTCCCCTTCCGTGCTCATCAACCTCCCCATGCTCCCTGGCTCACCATCATCCTCTTCATCCTCCACTTCCTCTTCATCTTCATCTTCATCTTCATCTCCATCCTCCTCATCAACCTCCTCTTCTCCATCCTCCTCCACCCCATCAGCATCCTCATCACTATCCCCAACATCATGCACCTCAACCACATCATCATCTTCCCCTTCCTCCTCATCGATCTCCTCCACCAAATCCTCTTCCTCCTCATCATCGTCCTCCACGTCCTCCTCTTCTTCCTCCTCGTCCTCGACATCAATGGAAGTTGCTCCGACTGGCGCGACCCGGAACCCATTTGATAGATGGTGATGAGGCCCCCGGCCCAGTCCATTGGCCTCCACACTCCTACCAGTTTCAGTCTCCTCCTCATCGGCGTCACTCTCCTCATCCTCATCCACATCGACAATCGCATCACCTCTGGCACTTCCCCCGACGCCATTCACCGACCTCCCGGCCCGATCCCCACCATCAACTTCGCCGCTCCCAGCGTCCTCCTCATCCTCCTCCTCGTCTTCCTCATCCTCCTCCTCGTCGTCCGTCTCCGGACGCTCGTTCTCATCAGCATCCATCTTGTCGAGATACTTCAACGTCCTGATCATCCCGAACACCCGGGATCGGTAGTCCTTGACCCTGGTGACCGGGCACTCGTAGAGATCCAGCGACACCAGCCGGAGCTGCGCGAGAGGCGCGAGATCCTCGAGGAACTGGATTCGATTGTTGGAGAGATCGAGATCACGGAGCGAATCAAGCCCAGCCTCCACCAGGAACTCAAGGCCGCCGGCGATCCGGTTGTCAGAGAGTATCAGCCTGTGGAGGTTCCGGAGGCGTGGAAACTTCTCCAGCGACGACACCCCGACGTTGGCGATGGAGAGGTGCTCCAGGCTCTGGTACCTCTCCAGCAGCCTCGGCGGCGGAAGCCGCCCCTGGAGGCACTTCACCGCCCCGTCTAGGGTTAGGGTTCGCGGCGTCGAGGACGAGTCCGCCTGTCCTTCGAGGGCCGTCTCCACGGCTCTCTCCCAGGCCTCGTCCATCCCTGTAACCAAACCGCAAACCCTAGATTCGCAATCCCAATACCAAAACCCACCAAAAACAACAACAACAAAAATCCGATCAAACCCTAGCAATCGATCAAACTCTTTTCAACCCGGCACCAAACAATCAAACGATTCCGCTCGTCAACGAATATCAAGGAAGCAAGGAAATATGGAGACGAAAAAGAGAAAACTCTAACCCTAGATTCAGGAAGTAGAGAACGAGAGAAGAAACCCTAATCCTAACTCCAGATGCTGGAGAAATTAAGAATTTTTTCTCTCTATTTTTCTCCCCCTTCTCTCCCCAGCAAGTTCTCCAGAGAACCCTCACAAGATGCTTTTTTTCGTTCGTTTCCGTGGCCTCTCTCTCTCTCTCTCTCTCTCTCTCTCTCCTCTCTCTTTCGATCCCTCCCTGGGCTTTTTATTTCGATTTTTCTAATTTTTAATGAATTTCTAATCCCATTTATTCAATTTTTGGTTGGCGTCGGGAACTCGGGCTGACGTCTCGGGTTCCAGGCCGGCGTCCGTTGGGCGGGTTGAACCGTATCCACACGGGCTGGGGAGGGGCGCTTCTGTTTTATTCTTCGGTGTCAGAGCCAATGGGGACCGTTCAATCAGGAGTCGCGGATCGATGACGTGGACAATTCCGACGGTGGATGCGGTGTTCTATGCGTTGTGTTTATCTGAAGCGAGTTTCGCTGGATAGCGGCAGACCGTCTTTTTTCTTTGTTTTTTTAAATAAAAATATTATTTATGGGGATAACGCGTGTCCGTGTAAAGTAAATCGTGTGTCAACTCTCCGTTACGTGGACTTGACGGCCTGGTTGTTTTACGCAATGCGACCTATCCAAATCTTTACCCAAACAATACTTACCCAACTAACATGTTTCACTCATCCTATCCTTACCCAAATAACATGCTTCGTTGTATTGTTTTCATTAATGGTGAGCATAAAGTAGCATGTTGAGCAAGAATAATTTGCTAGTCCAATGTTATGTAACGTAATATTTTGCGGGTGGTGTTACTCTTTTTATAATCAAATTTTCTCCACCTTCGATCAAAGAATATTTTGTTTCATTGGTGGCTTAATATTTCTCTAGGGTAGTGTTGTCTATTATCGCAGAGAGATATATGATAAATAGATCAATGACCTGGTTGAATAAGTGCTCGAACAAGCCATCAGTGTTCAAACAAATAGATGACATTGAGTTCTACTGTCTTGACCGTCAAGTACTTTTTCTGCTGGGATGTCGCGCTCTCGAGGAAGAAAGCTATGAGTATGGACCTAAAAAGATAAGAACTGGAAATTAAAAGGATAAACAATGAAAATAATTGAAATATAAAACAATAAAGGTGTTGATCCTGGATTCAATGAAAGGTCTCTTCTTAAAGTTGTGACTTAGTACTTATAAGTGGTTTCTATTAATTATTAAGATATGTGTCATCATTCAGCTTTGAGATTTATCCTTGCTAGTTTTCGCTGTATGGGCTACTCTTACTTTGTATGACATTTGCCTCTCTTTTACTATTTTTATATTCTAGATAGTGTCACTATTTTTCTTACATTCTGGGTAATGGTAACTAATAGCTAGCCATTCTATTATGTTCTGTTCCACCAAAGGCCTCGTCTTAGATCCATAGCTCTTATCCTCTAGATTTGCACATCATATGTTCGGTCCATATCTTGGTGTTTCAGCCTATAACCATGATGTTTTGGCCTACATCTCTGATACCATGTTGTACTTGCTATGCGACATGATTCAAAATATTTTGTGTAAAACAATAAGCGCGGTCGGGAATATAAATTATTTTTGCTGTACTATTTACCTCCGTGTTGATATAGGTGTAGGACTCCATCCATTTTAAAGAGAGGGAGTGAGAATGGGGGAGGGGGTAGTTCCTCTTCTCAAAATCCACGCAAAAACAAAAATAATCCTTCATGAAAGTTCTATTTTCCCCCTTTCCTGCATTCTATAATCAATAGACAAGGATAGGCATGCCACGTGCCAGATAATAGTCATATAAGAAATCTAGTTTGCTGGGGCCTATCTATGTTTGATGACTTACATGTTTTCATACCAAACACTATTAATCATACTTCTCATTTGAATACTTTTTTTGAGTGCACTAGAATTATGGAAAAGCCCTCTTTAACTACATTAATCTAGACCATGAAAGTAAACTGGCTCTTTTGACGACAGTTAAATCTGCACTTTGCTGTTCATATATATTTCATCTTGAATTCTTCTATGAAGCCTCTTATTTTCTATCAAGAGGCTTTATTGCAGACTGACGGCAAATGACCATATCTGTGATATCGTGGATTAGTCCAAGTTGGGTTCTATCCATTATCTTAAGTAAGATTTGTTGTTTTGGTACTGAATTTCATATCGGTAACACGCTAGCACTGTATTGGTACGGTACGGTATAGAGTTTTTCCAATATACCGAATTTCGGTATACCTTCCATACCAGATACTGATATCAAACTGGTTTTGGCAAGAGCTTTTAGTTTGCCTATGCATATAGCTATGATACCCTTAGGGCTTGTTTGGTTCGCGGGAAGCATTTTTCCTCCTAGGAATATGATTTCTGGGAATATGATTTCTGGGAAACAAATTCCTAGAAAGAGGATGCCCAGGAAAGTACTTTTGGTATGTTTGGTTGATCATGAGAAAGTGACAAATTTCCAAAGTGCTTATGTTTGGTTGACCATCCACTTTCCTGAAAAAGTTATGTATAATTCCTATTATGCCCTTAATAAAAA
>JAOXJJ010057145.1:0-10210 GCA_025769935.1 Phoenix roebelenii | reverse complement strand
GAGTATAAGGTCTTCATATTTGAAGCATTGATGGGTTGGCAGTAAGAAAAAAGAATGCAAGAAAGGTGATGGTTAAGAAACGGGTAGAGGCAAGTTTGTTTTTCGAGTTCTTTTGCTCTAGCTGTCTATTTTGTTAATTACTTCGGTATATCATCTGTTATTTTTTTTGGTTTTATGTTGTTCGATCGAGTAGTTTTAGATGATAGGAAGTTCTTAATTCAAGGTTCGTTAAATTGGGGGGATTTTCCATGGGATTAAGAGTTCTTCCTTTCCTCCCTCTGGCGCCCGAAGAAAGAATGCAAGAAAGGTGATGGTTAAGGGACGGTAGAGGCAAGTTTGTTCTTGGAGTTCTTTTGCTCTAGCTTTCTACTTTGTTAATTACTTTGGTATATCATCTGTTTGTAATAACAATTTGACTTAACTGATGTAAAATCTGGGTACTCTTGATGTCTTTAAGGAGTTTTGAGTTGAGGATTCTGAGTTCTTGGACAGTAACTTTTTGGTATATTAAGCACTGACAGCATTGACTGGTTGGTGAGAAAAGATAGAATGGAAGAAAGCAATGATTAAGCGAATGTTGGGGAAAGTTTGTTGTTGGAATTCTTTTTCAAATTTCTCTTTCATTCTTGATTTGAGTAGTTCTAGCTATTAATATTATGATTTTCACTTAACCACCGATACATTTGGATAACCTTCATGTGTTTGAGCAGTTTCCTCTTTGGGATTTTCAGCTTTTTAACAATATTTGGCATTTGAAGACTTCATACTTTTGACTGTTGTGAGAAAAGGCATAAGGGAAGAAAGCGGTGATTATCAGCTGCTATAAATGGAAAAAATTGTTATCTCTATGCTCTTTGGTAACTAACCAAATCTTATCATTTTGATAGCCAATTAATTTTTAGTAAAATAAAAAATTTAAATATTAATTTTATTTTGTATTACTTTTTTACTGGCTTGTGTGTGTTAGGACGATAGCTATCAGCGAGAAAAGACCCCACCAACCCCCTGATGCACCTCACCTTCGAAGAAACCTTGGGTACTCCAATCCCAAATCCAAGCCCCCAAAAACAAGAAGCGAAAACGCCCAAAATGACCTCCATCCCACCAACCACCACCACTCGCTCCCCTTCCCTTGGTCCCCAGTTGACATAGGTGCACATGTGGTTTCAGCAATTTCATCACGTGTTAAGCAACTTTGGCTTATCCTTGGGTTGTTATGCCATATTAGTAGTTTGTTATGTACGACATTGAGTTTGATGTGGTTACATTGGTTTGGGCATTTGGGGGGTTTCTAATATTGGTTGGTAACTTTTACTTTCAGAGTTAAGGCAAAGAGTGGAGAGAAGTAAATGTGAAAGTGCTAAAAATGGAAGGATTGGTCTTGGAGTGGTTTAGTAAGATATTTGTGTCGTGTTACTTGTCGTTCCTTTTAATGATGGACATTAGGTGGGGGAATGATCGGTTGACAATTTTCTGATGGGAAGACGTTAAAAAGTGATCATTTGATGTGTTTTGGCTGGCTAAGATAAAGCTTTTCATGGCTTCTTCTTAGTAGCTGAGCAGAGTACGAAATATACTGCTTGCTAGAAGTTAGGAGATCAATGATTTTTGGCTCAGTTTTTCAGTGTTGCTGAGATAGAGAAGTATGGGACAGAGCTGAGCAACTTCTGTGAGCGTCATTGATGTTAGTTAACTTCTCTAATTCTTAGTTACAAGATGTTCTGCTATGAGATGTTCAACTTCAGGGTAATAAAAGTTGGCTTTTTTAGTTATTTTTTTTGCCGCATAAAGTCCTATTCCCACCTTCATGTGGAATTGATTATGTTAGGCAATCATTTTTTGATGGTTCAGTCTTGGTACAAACCTCATCTGTTTACTGTAGGAATTTATATCAATGAACATAGTCCACAAGTCATGGCACCTTTATTAGATGGTTTGTTGTGACAAAAAAGTGTTGCCCATACATACTGGTTAGTGCTGATATAAAGGTTGTTCAAGGTGGTAATGTCGTTATTTATTCTCAAAATTAAAGGCTGCGACTCTATTTGGAAATGAAAATTCTGTGATCGATGCCTACTTTTAATTTGTCATCTTACCTTTGCTGATTTAAAATGGAGGAAGAGTCGTCCTGGGGGGAGGGGTGAGTTGGGTTGGGGTTAATTGATGTCCAGGTGCAACATCCGAGACAAATCTTACATAATGTTATCTCTCTGTAGTTTTCAGAAAATGTTTTTGCTTGTACATAATTTAAATTTGCTTTGAGCATTCTGTCAACTCTTTTTGAAGTTGCAATCTCGTATTTGAATGTGCAGATCACTCTTGTGCCTCCAACAGGTGCTCAGCGGTCCAATGCTACAACAGTGTAAGGGCATTCTCTTGACAGATCTTGATTTATAATGTCCATTTGGGTAAACAAATTTTAAATGTAGGCCTTCAGCTATTGTTTCATTTGATAGGTCTGCTTCAGGTTACAAATTCTAATTTTTACATTATATCTGGCTACATATCTGGCATAAGCAAAATGTTCTTATGTTTCCATTGCTTGGTGTTAGTTGCGATATGCAATAGTTTCATTCATTCTTTCTTTTTATTTTTTGTTGATGTTTAGACTTTACTTCTTAGCTAGAGAAAGAGTGGTGAATTATTTCTGAGCAGACAATGACTGATTCCATTGAACCAGGAACATCATTTCTCAAGAAACTAGTAAATCTATCCAATAGAATGCTGAAGGCTATACCAGCCTATAGAAGCACCCGAAAACTAGTACAATTTGTTTGGCTAGTTCTGGTTCAGGAAGTCCTTTTTTTGTCTGCTTCTGCATCTGGTGCTTCCGACAAATAATTTTGAGTTCAGCATGTTTAGCATGACTAGTTAAATTTGAATGCCTGTTCCATAAAGGGATAAATTCAAGTGAAAGAAACATTTTATATAATGGAAATTTAAGTGAACTATTTTTTTTGTATTGCAAAGATATAACATTTATATATAATATACTTTTTCAACTTCAGTTATTTGAGAAATCAGTAAACTTGGTAATTTTGAAGCTTTGCCTACTGAATTCAAATTTTTTCCTTCATCTTTTAGTACAACTCAGAAGCATAATTAATTTCCTCATATTTTTGAGATTAAGTGGATATTTAGTCAAAATGCATGTAGTTATTGAACATTATATTTTGTTTAATATTATTTTTGAGAAATCTTTTGTACATAGTTGTTCATGTAGTCTTTATAAACTACAATAGCGGCCTTTTTGTAGTCCACAGCCTGTCAAGTGTCATGTATTTTTTTTTTAATCTTTCCCTTTTTTTACTCAATAATAAATGGAAAAACTGTTGAAAATATCTTACAGCCTATGTACTAAACTAGATAAAGAAATGCCCTCTATCTAGTATGATATTAAAGACCAAAATCTAACATAAAAAAGCATCTGATTAGCTTCCATCATATAGAAAAAGGTATTTTTAAAGTCAAGCTGATAGATTAGTTATCTGGCAGTGTAAGAAAATGTCCTTACTGCCATGTTTTTGAGTGAGCCAGAGGCCACAAAGCAAGACTTCTAATGCTCATTTGAGCTATCCAATGATTCTTATTGTTCTAGATCCAAATTGAACATATAGGGATTTTCATTGATTGAAGGAGGGCAGGTTCTGCTGAAGTGACAGTGATCTAAGATTTCTTACATTTGACTGGCCAAAGATCATAGATTTGCCTTAGAAGCTTGACTAGTCCCACATTTGTTGGTAGTCTTGTAATATCTGTTAGAAAAGAATCCCTCAAAGGTAGTAAACATCTAAACATTTGTAATGAGGTATGAGATAAGTAAGACACAATGATGAAAAAAGAAAAAGATTTGATGCAGACATGGGGTGTCTGGCCGCAATAACTAATAGTAATCATCATTCATTTACATAGGCACTTTTTAGCTTCTTTGTCACATCTAAAACTACAAGTTCCATTGCCTTTCTTGAATCTGATCGTTTATGATAATCATTGTCCATTTTCTTTAAGAAATTCAATATTCTATTTTTGCATTTGAAACATTTTATCATTTTCCTTCAGAAAGATATATGCAGAAGGGTATTGTTCCATGTATGGTATTTGCGGACGCCGCGGTGATGGAAAGGTTTTGAACTGCCCTTATAATGTCCCTTCTATGAAGGTACTTGGTAACACATTGTGGTTATCATTTTATATTTGTATGCAAGATTATAGTTATATTTGTGCTGCTACGTTATCATTTTGACATGAATATCTGGAAAGGAAAACAAATTAACGGTCTTCTTTTTTTTTTCTATAAAAAAAAGGTGGGTGGGCTGGTGTTACTGCATGTGTGTTCAACCTTTTCTTCCTAAATTATTAGGTCTTAATGTATCTGTAACCTTGAGTAGTATAAAGTTAAACTGTGATTGGACTCTTGATCTGTAAAATGTTTTCTGTTTTCCTTCTCAGCCAGATGAGTTGTTGTCCTTGAAGATCCAGAGTTTGTGTCCAACAATCACTGGCAATGTCTGCTGCACTGCAGATCAGTTTGACACATTACGAGGGCAAGTCCAGCAAGTAAGATTTATGGCTAAAGTGACATTGTTAACATTCACTAGCACGACCACTCCTTAAAAGGAGAACATTCACATTGTGCTATTTTAATTTCTTATTTTTTTTATAGAACCCCCATGCTTGTTACTCTGCTTGTATCATGTGCTTAGATTTGTGGTCCCAGTCTCCTACACTAATAGTGGTACATTTATTTAGTATATCTATTTCTTCACACCTGGTTCTTCAGTGTAATGTCATCTTGTTATGGATCCTTATTTACTTCATTTTGAAACACAGAATGCTAATTGCCTTGACTGTTCTCATCATGCATAATCGTGCATGCCAAGGTTCGCTGTACCGGTCGGTACCGGCTGGTACCGAGCGTACCGTATCCGTACCGATGGGTACCGGTATCGGTACACCAATGTCGGTATGCCTGGCATACCGCATACCGTACCGTATCGACACTCGCTACGCCTATACTAGTGCGGCACCGGTACGGGGTTCGGTACCGGTACGGCGAACCTTGGTGCATGCTATGGATGTTGCCAGGATTGCTAAGACCTCTGACTTTCTAGTTATTATTCTTGCATTATTAAAAGTTTACAAGATGCAGACTTATAAAATAGTAAATGCTGGCTGGTTTACATTGTAACATAAACTAATCTTGTGTTTCTCTCAAGCTTACGAATTTATCATCTTTCTTTTGAAATTTATTATTGGATATTATTGACAAGTTGGGATGACATTTAGCAAGTTGTAGAATCAATGAATGTTAGAGAACTAGAACTACTTAGGTCAAGGTATAGCATTCTTCAATCATGTTCTGGTGGAATTGCATCTTATTTCAGGACATCAAACTGCTAAAATAGTAAAAACGTTAAGTCATAAAAGATCATAGGGTTTTTGCATATATTCCTTTCTAAATATGCAAAATTGCATGAATACCCTCGTAAAACTACTATTTGCATGTATATCCTTTTTTTTTTGCATATGTACCTGTATTATTTAACATCGTTAAAAAATAGACGGTTTAAAATTAAAATGATTAAAATAACCTTATGGGTAGATATGCAAAATAAGTTATAAAGGTATATACGCAAATAGCAACTTTTATATTTAAAAGGGTATACATTCAAAAAATTCATTAAAAAATATCAAAACTTAGCTGAAATTTTCTTAAGTCTTTTATGATTTAGTTGGATTGATAAGTCATAAAAAGATCGAGTCACATTGTTAATTTTTTTTTTAAGATCTTGACTCAGTCAAGTTGGAATATTAGGTGGTCATTTTGGTAATTCTATTCTTCATTTGATTTCGATATAATTATCATTATTGAAATTATGACATCTATATATTCGTCATTATTTTTAAAAGATTAAAGCTATCAAATTTAAATTAATTATAGATGCTTAGATTAGTAAAATATTTTTTAGTGATTTATAAATGTTGAGTTGTTTGTTTTTGAGACTAGAATTTCGTAAAAGTAACATGATTTATTTTGTAAGAGTTGATATTAACATGATTTATTTTTTTTTGTTATCTTTTTTATTAACGATTATCTTTACTGGATTTTGATTATTTTTTATTAGATTTTTTTGAAGTGTATACCCTCCTAAATATGCATAATTGCATGAATACCCTCACAAAGTTGCTATTTGCATGTCTGTCCATATGAAGTTTTCTTTTTGCGTGTATACCCATAAGGGTATTTTAGTCATTTTAATTTTAAATCATTTAATTTTTAATGGCATTAGATGGTATAGGTACATATATAAAAAGAAAGTAAAAGAAGGGTATACATGCAAAATAAATATTTGATTGGGGGTATACATGCAAATAAAAATTTTACGAGGGTATTCATACATTTTTATATATTTTGGAGGGTATGCAGAAAACCCAAGATCATATGTATCACAAGGAAACATAATAGGTAGACAATAGGGAATGGAAAAAAAAAGAACATCCTTTTTGTATATACACTTTGATTTTTTTTGGTGGGTTAGCTTAGCCCACGGCTACATTAAATTATCTCCAACTAAATCCTCCCATTACATATTTTGGTACTAATTCTAAGAAGCAGGGTTCGTGGAATCGTCCTGAATCGGGCAGTTCCGGTAGCTTCGAGCCGTACCGGCGACTCACCGGTACAGTTCCGGTAACTATGTTCTTAGCCGTACCGGCGACCCACGGGAGAACTAGTACGGTGCTCAGTATCTGTTCCGCTGACCTTGCTAAGAACACAGCTACATCTACCGAAGTTCAAAGACCAACTGACTGGAGTATTGCCTTCGTGTATTATAGTTTTATATTTGTTCTCTTAAAGTCTATTAGTTTAGCAATGACAATATATATCTGAAATGAGAAGTCAATCTCTCAATGCTGAATATTGTCTGCTAGCATACTTCCCGGTCCTCTTCAATTGATATATTCTTCTTCCCTTGTTTGATCAGTTGGTGTGATTTCTTTGAGTTGTCTATGCTTTGCAGTATGTATTTGTATTCAGAGTTCTTAAATACAAAAAAGGCAGATATAAGCATTGTGTTAAAATATTTGAACTATGGATGATAACCAAATAAGTTTTGCAGGTAAGAATAAATCACAATTGGTGCACATTCTACCTCTCCTTCTGTCTTTATTGTTATAGAAAATATGCTTGAACTGAATTTTTATCAAAATTGGTGTCATGTTCCAGTTTGGTAGGATAAGAATTCGACTTCTCAGAGGATAAATATTGTTAAGTTGATTTTAGTCCATCACCTAGGATTATCCGCAACCTTTCGGTTTGAACTAATTTGGGGTTACTGCTTAATTGCAAGTTCCGTCCATTGCTTATATTACTTATATAGTTGTCTTTTGTTGTTTTTGAATACTTTGATCCTCTTTTTTCTTTTTGCTGTTATTTTTTGTGTAATACCCACTTATTTTTCATGTGATATCTTTTGCAGGCAATTCCTTTTCTTGTGGGATGCCCAGCATGCTTGAGGAACTTTTTAAATCTTTTCTGCGAGCTCACTTGCTCTCCAAATCAAAGCCTTTTCATCAACGTGACTTCTGCAATGAAGGTCCTTTTTCTTTATACCCATAGTTTATTTGTAGACAAGGATTTAAGGTTATGGCTTCCTAGTAGATAAACTACTTAATAGTTAACATCTGATTGTTCTTTGTGATAATTTATTGTTCCAGTTCATGATGTTAAAGATTGGGTTCACACTGTTTTTCCTCCCCTCACCCGCTTCTTTTTGAAGTGAATGGCATTTATATATGGAATAAATATTGGATTATGATTAAATTATAAATAACTGCCTATGATGTACAGTCATATATATACTTTTAAATTGCATTCTTATGTTGTTGCAGGTCAATGACAGTTTGACCGTTGATGGCATAGATTTTTATGTAACTAGTCAGTATGTAGAGGAGTTATTTAATTCATGCAAGGATGTGAAATTTGGGACTATGAACACTCGTGCAATGGATTTTGTTGGTGCAGGTGCTCAAAATTACAAAGGTGAGAAGTGCCAAGGTTTTATGTCTAACTCATGCATGGTTGCAAGTAGGACCTAAAGTTCATCTATCTTTGTAATTGCCTTGTCTATCATGCTGAATGAACTAAGCAGAGTAAGAGAAGAAAAAGTATGGATGCCCTTTGGCCTAGGGATATTTTTCATATGACAGCGACATAATTTAATGAGGGAAATAAATTTTTTAACTTTTGAACATGTTGGTTTAAATTGTCTATCAATTATTGCAAATGCTTACATAACGTAAAAATGATCATATTACTGTTCTCAATGTTGAGTTGAACCAGTAAGTTGTTGAAGATTTCCCTTGTACCTATTCTCTTCTGCTGTTCTCTCTTGGTCCTGCATTATTTTATTGTATCAGCATGTGCTATTTATGGTGCTGTGTTATAACTTTGATCTCAAGTCATGCCATCATTGCATTGGTATCTTGATTTATGCCCTTACATTTAGCTGGATAAACAATTTCTAAACCTGGGAAGTTGTTATCTTCACTAGCTTCTTTGTTATGTTCAACTGACGGAATTGTAAATCTTGCTTCTATTTATGGTTGGTTTAACCTTATGCTTCTGATTGCTTTTCCAGAGTGGCTTGCATTTATTGGTCATCAGGCAAATCCCAATGAACCTGGTTCACCATATGCAATAGCCTTTCAAACAAATCTTAATGATTCAGTCAGGATGAATCCTATGAATGTTACAGTTTATTCATGTGGTGATCCTTCTCTTGGCTGTTCATGTGGTGATTGTCCTTCATCTTCTGTATGCTTTGATTCTGCTTCACCTGCTCCTCATGAGAAACAAGCCTGTGCTATTAGAATTGGTTCTTTGAAGGTATAACTTATCTTTCCTCTGTTGCTTTTTGATGTGATAAAATCTGATGACATTTGTTTCCTTAGGTCATTGGGATAATGTGGAACTATCATTCTGTGCAAAGGATAATAGGCAAAGTAGTAAGGTACACCATCTCAGTACCGGGCCTCCTACTGTGCCACACTATTGCTGTATCAGTATGTTACGATACGTAGATGGTTCAACATATGGAGTGTCGGTACGCTCCCATACTATGTATTGGTACCGAACTAGTATTGTATGGTATGATACTCCATATCGTCCGGTTCGGTACGTTATAACGAATCTTGCAAAGTAGTATATACATGCATATCGTGAACTGAAATAATGCGTTTATATCGTGAACTGAATTAATTAATCTTATTATCATCTTTCTTCTTGTAAAAATGGAAGACCTTTTGAAATATAGCGGGATCTTATTATTAGGGAAGGAAATTGGTCTCATTTGTATACCCCATCCCCTACCTTGGCGCACCCCCCCCAACTAATAAAAAAGGGGGGGGGAGGCTCACCTTGGTTGCACTTGTTATCCAAGTTTTGTATATGATGACATCTGTTTCTTTAAGTCATTGGGATAATGTAGAACTATCATTTTGTGCATAGGATAATAGGCAAAGTAGCAAGATATACCGTCTCAGTATCGGGCCTCTTACGATGCCACATTATTGTTGTCGGTATGTGACGGTATGGGGATGGTTCAGCGTACGGAGTGTCGGTATGCCTCCGTACTATGTATTGACACCGAACCGGTACTGTATGGTATGTCCCGTATCGTCCGGTTCGGCACGGTACGACGAACCTTGCAAAGTAGTGTATACATCAGGGTCTGCTGAACCGACTTGTACCGGTCGGTTCAGCCCGAACTGGACCGGTACCGACTGCACCGGTCCAGTTCCGGTGTTCAAAATGGTTCCGACCCAATATGAGTCGGAACCGTTCGGTTCCATACTCGAACCGGTGCGAACCGAGACGGTTTGCACCGGTACACACTCGAACCGGTGCGAACCGCTTGGTTCGCACCGGTATGAGCTTGAACCGGTGCGAACTGAGCCGGTTCCCATCGGTTCGGTCCGGAATTGTAGTGCCAGTGCTGTGGCACTTTGAAAGTGCCACAGCGTTGGCCAGAGGCACTTTCAAAAGTGCCACACTGTGGTACTTTCAAAGTGCCGCTTTGTGCGGCACTTCAATTGAAAGTGCCGCTTTGTGCGGCACTTAAAATGAAAGTGCCCGAGCTTGATGAGCCAGGATCGCCTCGACGACCAGCCAGCATCATAGCCACCGAGGCTATGGTCGATCCACAGC
>JAOXJJ010057144.1:0-11123 GCA_025769935.1 Phoenix roebelenii | reverse complement strand
TGGCACGGCCCGTTTAGTAACAGGACCGGGCCAGGCACGGCCCGTTTAATCTGGGGCCCGATGGGCCTGGGCCGGGCATCGGGCCGTGCCCGGCCCAGCCCGATGCCCATCTCTATTCAGTACTCTCCAATGACAACAGAATCGGATATGTCGTAACAAATTGGAATGAGCATAGGAGGAAAAGATCTGTCGATTCCATCGGCAGCGTTCGCCGACATCCGGACGATCATCGATTCTGGCACAACTATCAGATGGCTTCCACCGACGGCTTACTCCGCTCTTTGCTCGGAATTCCGGCAACACATGTCGAAGTATTCGCCAGTGGCTTTGTTTGAGATACTGGACACCTGCTACAACTTCACTGGGTATAGCAGAATTAGAGTGCCTACGGTGGCAGTTCATATTTAGGCTAATCTAAGTCCAGCTAAATCAACCTGGCTCACCCATTTCATACCCATATTCACCAAGGGGGATGCAGAACGGATGGCTTGAGAGTAGGATGTGGGTTGTCGTGAGCTGAGAACTAGTTATGAGCTTTGAGAATTTGTTAAAGAAACAAACAAATAGAAAATTGGATTTTCTAAGGATAAACAAGTGTTAACCCTCGTTCATGATGTGTGTATGATGTTGTCTATTCTTGAATCGAAATATGATGCCCCACATCTAAGAAAATTTTAATCGTTGAAAAATATATGCATCCGCTTATGGAAATACATGGACTACACCCAAGGCCGAATCCTTTTGCGCTTCCAATATGTCGGTAAAATGATGAGTATGGATGCGATAGAATTCAGGTGTTTTTCCACCATTTGGCTAAAGAAATAAAAAAAGGGAAAAAGGTGACAACATTTAACATTATTTCTTAATTCCTGCAACTTCAACAACTTATTAGAGAGATTATCAAGCATTCCTTCACAAAACCACCAAACATCAGAGAGTTTTGTACAATACCATGCACAAGGTTGACGTTTTTCATATATTTTCTCAAATTTGCACAAGATCTGTCACGTTTTGTTACAAACTAGTAAAAATTATTATTAGTCATATATAAGTGATATTACAATCAGCAGCTCAGTTCACATTTCGGAATATATGCACAACTTAGAAGACGTGTTACACTTCTGCAATAAGCATCGGACATCCTCTAAAATCGGATGGTCGGTGACCCTTGACCCCTTCGGTAGAATCCTCTCAACCACCTCCACCAAGTCCCTTTTCAGGATAATGCTTCCGGCCTCCAAAACTCGCCTCGCATAGGAGATACCCTCCCATGCGGCCCTGAGTTTCGCCCGTAGAATAGATGACTCGAAGGTGCGTCGCCCTCCCGCCACAATCAACCTAGACTGGTGATCCTTAATCACAAAGGCAACACCGGTGCCTCCACCGGCGGACAAACTACCATCAAAATTCATCTTGAAGTGGTTGGAGAGTGGGGGCTCCAAGGATGTGAGCACATACCTAGGCACTAAAGCAACGGAGGGGGAGACCCAGATTTCCTTAGCCAACCCAGCTAAAACAGTCACATTAGCCTCGATGACCTCCTCCCCTAAATGGATAGCTCTATCCACCACAACCCTCAAAGGAGCCCTCCTACTCTCGAAGACTCTGTCGTTCCTATCCAGCCAGATATGATAAACCAGATAGGCATTAGCAACGCCCCAAGGGGCAGAACTCGGAGCCCAAAAGGCCGACCTCAAGTACCGGAGTAAATCCTCAGCAGACTCAGTGGACCTCGGCAAGAGAAAAGAAGCTTATCGCCAAATCTGAATAGCCCGTGGGCACTGTAATAGGACCTGATTGATCATCTCCTCCACCTTCAGACAATTCATACATACTGGGGAGACCACCATCCCCCTCCTCGTCAGTACACTCCTGGTCGGTAAGCATCTCCAAACCACCTTCCAAATGAACAAGGCAACCCGGGGATGGATCCACGTCCTCCAAATCTAGCTACTGTCCAGATGCCTCGAGCTCCTACTACCCATCGCAGCCTGCACATCAGCTGATCAGACCCTAAACCTCCTAGTGGTCATCCACACCAGTCTATCTGCCGTGGGCACATGGAGAAGTGGGATGGCAAAGATCATCTCAGCTAGCTGAAAATCGAAAGCTCCTCTCACCCTCTCATCCCACCTGCCCTTGCCGGAGATCATGAGGTCACTAACCGAGAGCCCCGCCAGCCTCGCCGAATCAACCATCACTGGTAGTCGGCTTAGCGGATTCTCGACCACCCACCTGTCCTCCATAACATCAATCGACTGGCCGTCTCCAATAGCCCACCTGATCTACGTCAAAATCGCTAAAGCATGCGTGCAGATCTTCCTCCAATTGAAAGAACACTTGTACCTGGGCTGGAAATCCAGCCAATGCCATATGCACTCTGTACTTAGCCCTCAATAAGACACTCCAGAGGCATCCCGACTCCAAGATAAACCTGATCGTCCTTCTCGCAGTTAGTACTTCCCGCCCCTCCACCCAAGAGTGGATTTCCGTACCCCCCTTCTCCTTTCCCGAGTCTTTATTTTTTTTCCTTTTGTTTTCTTTTCCTCTTTTCTTCTTCTTCCTTCCCAAACCTTCTTTTCTTTTCTCAGCCCTCCCTTCTTCTCCCGCGAAGCAAGGGGAAAGGGGAGATCCCCATTGTCGGAGTGCACGAGAAGAGACGGGCCGAGGCCAGTGGCGCCCGCGTCCGGCCGGCGACGTCTGCAGCATCCGAGACCAGTGGCGCCCGCGGCCGGCCGGCGGCGCCCGCGACCCTCTTCTTCCCCCCGTGAAGCAAGAAGAGAAAGGGAGATCTCCTCCTCCGATTGCCCCCTCCTCCGCGGCGGGGAGGCTATGTCTCCACCCGAAGTACAAGCCCCCCCCCCATCGGAGAGCAAAGGAAGAAGTGCCGGGCCGGGATGGCGGTGCCTGCGGCGCCCGTGGAGGCCGCAGCGGCAGCAGACCACCGGTAAATCCTTCCGCTTCTCTCTCTTTTCTTCTTCTTCTTCTTCTTCTTCTTACCAGATCGGTGACCGCGGTCGGGGCCTCCAAGGACCTGCGGCAACCGCGGCAGAGGGCCTGCAGCGACCGCAGGGTCCTTCCCTCTTCTTCTTCTTCTTCTATTTTCTTCCTACATCCCAACCCTTTGCCGGATCCCGGCCATTGCTGGTACATCTAAAGGAGGGGAAGACAGAGGAGGGAGTGAGAAGGTGACGGAAGTCCTTACCTCACTTCGGCATGGTGCTGCGCTCCCGATCCCCCGGCGGCACTGGCAGGGCACAATGAACACAATCAGATGCAGGAAGAGAGAGGAGAAGGGAGGAAGCCGGGGGAGGAAGAATGGGATCTAGGATTTTTATAAATCCAGGGGTGAGGGGAAGCTAGGTCGAATGGCCGGACGAACGGCCGTTTGAACCAGCTAGAGTAGGGGGATCGCGATCCCCTGCTCCCAGGGCAGAGCAGACTGGGCCTGCCGACTTCGGTCCAGGTCAGGCCCAGTTTGCCCGTCTCTTATAGGTGGCCACAACAACAGTAATCTAAAACCCTCTACAGGGGTTAATTTAGGTCCACAAAGTGAACATGGGACCTCCTACTAGATCCATGAAACTATGCAAAGAGAAAGAGAAAGAGAAAACAAAGAGAGGAAAGAGAAAGAGAGAGAGATGAGAGAGAAGGAAGAGAGGGCTCTTTTCTTCTCCCCAAAATAGGGAAGAGCCCATTTTCCCTTTCTTTTTGGATTAAGGTTGACGGCCGACCTAGCCCCGACGGTGGTGGCTATATGTGGCCTCCAGCTGCGGCATCACCAACGACTGTGGCCAGTCGGCACAAGGAAGAAGGGATGAAGAACCAAGAAAAGATAAAGAAAATGATCCATGGTAACTTGGCCTAGATTCTAGCCGGTCCATTGACCGACTGCCATACAATCACAGAGGTCCTAGAAGGTGGTGAAGTTTGGCCCGAACCAACGGCTGGTGGTGGTGAATGCAGAAGAAGGACGCCGAAATAGGGCACCCCTATTTCGGATGGATCCTAGCAACTTGTTAGCTCAACTCAAGGTGGCGACGGCTAGGAGACCAGAAAAAGAAAGAGAGAGAGGTGAATGTTGTTTACCTTGGTTCAACGAGGTGTTCAATGGCTTTTCTGACGGAGATCCATGGAAGAGTTTCGGAGAAGGAAACCCAAGATCGACGGCTGTTCCTTGAGTTATTGGGAATGGTATTCATCGAAGGAAATGGAGGATCTTAAATAGATGAAATTCTAGAGTTTATGCAGTGTTTGGATCACCTTAGGACTCTCGGAGTCTTGGTTAGATTGGGGGAGAAAGAAGACTCCAATTGAAGTCTTCTTCTCTGCCTCTCACGTGCAAGAGGGCACATTCAAGCATTAAGCCTAGGCCTCTTTGGGCCGGCCCACAAGCCCAAGGTGCTGAGCTACTACACACGGTCTAAGGTTGGCACTCTTTTAGTACCACTCGACCTGTCGGTAGAGGTGACAAAATATGATCCGACCCGTGTTCGACCCGCCATAAACAGGTTTGGGTTTGGCCTAAATAGGTTCGGATCGTAAACAGGTCGACCTGTTTAACCTGTTTATTAATTGGGTCGGATACGGATTTTAGATATCGGACCTGTTTAAACCGTTTAATCCGTTTAACTGTTGGGCAGGTTAAACAAGTCTAAACATGTTAAACGGGTTAAACAGGTTAAACAGGTCTAAACAGGTCTAAACATGTCTAAACAGGTCGGGTTGGGCAGGTTAAATGGGTTGGGTTGGGCAGATTAAACAGGTCTAAATAGGTTAAACAGGACAGGTCGGGCTGGGCAAATAGGTTACCTGCTTATTAAACAGGTTAAACGGGTCGGGTCGGGTTACCTATTTATTAAACATGACAGGTTCAGATTGTAATTTTTGACGTGTTTAATAAACAAGTCGCGTTCAGATTTATGATTTTTTGATCCGACCTGCATGTGATCCGATCCGTTTATGACCCGACCGATCCAATTGCCACCCCTACCTGTCGACCATATACTTCGGCCTCCCAGCCCTATACTTTGACTTGCTGATGACATATAGGTTCAGCTTGCTGGTTGAATATAACTTGACTTACCGGCTGAACACAACTTCGACTTGCAGGTCGAGTTCTCCACCTGTATCTTAATAATTAATCAAAAATTGACATCCATCTAAAACCTCTTATTTAGTCTGCATAAAATATTTCTTTTGAAGATCTATTGCTATTTGGCCTATACTGAATGGCATTTGGAGACTTATTAGCCGGTCTATATATGTATTACAGTCATTGATTTGGATGTGGTGTAAGAAATATATTAATAAATTATCAAAAATAAATATTTAACTTAATTTTATTATAAGGAAATTATTTTAAAAGTTGGCCAACCACCCATGATTCATTCAAGGATATTCCTTAGGTGACACCCAGATACTATCGGATCTTCAGCCATAAGATATGGTGACGGGATATCTAATGACAATCTTGTACCTGGAAAACAGCGTTTAGTGGCTTCTTAATAAAGTCGATCAATCTGATACCGTGCATATTAATTATTTTTTATTTTAAGAGAGACGAATCTTAACTATTTATTATTTTTTATCTCATACGGATTCTAGTAAGCAACTTAGTAAACCCCATCTATTTAACCTTTGTGACCTTGTTCTTAGCTCCCTCGTCGAAGTGGAGATAACAAGCCCATAAATTTCTTGTGGCGCCCTGGCGTGCCATCCGAGGCCCGAGAAAATAATAGAAACGGGGTGTCGCCTTCCATCTCTTGCAAGTCTCAGACTATAAGACTTCTCCTGTTCTCCCCAATGCACTAAGACTGGCAATTAAATTCCAATGGCTCCCCTAGACTCCCTCTTCGTTTTGTTTCTCCTATCCTTTTCCCTTCTCTGTGGCGCTGCAGATGTTGACGGAGAAGAATCACAAAGCTTTCATATAATCAGCATCAACTCCTTCATAGCAAGAGCTGATTGCTCCCCATCATCCAGCTCACAAACAGGTTCGAAATCTAAGATGCTTTTATCAGTTCTTACCATATAATCAAGTAGTTTCTCGCTTTCTCCTCGGATAAAACTACCGTTTCTAATCCAGAAAAAATAGACAAGCTACTACGCATTCACTTATCTCACTTAGCAAGATGACAATTTTGGTGTGCAGCACTGTCTGATGTTTCCTCAAAATCACAATTTAATTTGCAGGATCCAACAATAGTCGCTTGACGGTCGTTCACCGCCACGGCCCATGTTCACCACTCGGCCGACGGAAGCACCTGAACCACCACCGTCTCCTCCGCCAAGACCAATACCGAGTCCAATATCTCCACCACCGCCTCTCCTTCCCTACTGCATCCAAGCCAACCAAACTCGGAACCTCACTCGCCGGCGTGACAACCCCTTCCCAATCCGGCATCCCCCTCGGCACCGGTAACTACATTATCACCGTCGGCTTTGGTACTCCCAAACGAGACTTCACCGTGATCTTCGACACCGGCAGCGACCTCACCTGGATCCAGTGCGAACCCTGCGTAAAGTGCTACGCTCAAAATGAGACGCTTTTCGACCCATCTCAGTCCTCCACCTACTCCAACATTCCATGCAGCTCCAGCGACTGCTCGCTACCCAGCGGTCAAACCGACTGCGACTCGTCTAATGATTGCCGCTACGTGGTCGAGTATGGCGACAGGTCCTCCTCAGTGGGAATCTTAGCTCAGGAGACCCTTACGTTGACACTTTCCGACGTGCTAACAGATTTCCGGTTCGGCTGCGGGGGGGAGAATGAAGGCCTCTTTGGCCGTGCCGCCGGACTAATTGGCCTTGGACGCGGCGAGGTGTCATTGGTGTCGCAGTCGGCTGAGAAGTACGGAGGAGTCTTCTCTTACTGCCTCCCATCCCGCTCTAGCTCGACAGGCTACTTGATGCTGGGAGCTGCCACGCAGCCACCTAATATCAAATTCACCGCAATGCCAACAGAGTCATATGCACCATCGTTTTACTTCGTCGAGCTAACCGGATTAACCGTCGGAGGAAGAGATCTTTCAATAGCATCGTCGGTGTTCGCTAATGTCGGGACTATCATCGACTCTGGCACCGTCGTCACGCGGCTTCCAATGGAAGCCTACACCGCCCTTCGCTCGGAATTCCGGCAACATATGACCAAGTATCAGTTGGTGCAGCCATTCGTGATATTGGACACTTGCTACAACTTCACTGGGTATAACCACATCACAATACCTGCGGTGGTTCTGCAGTTCAGTAATGGTGTTAGCCTTTATGTCGATGCCTCAGGGATACTCTACTTTGCAAGCCTCTCGCAGGCTTGCCTCGCCTTTGCTGGCAATGATGATGAGAACGCTGTGTCCATTGTTGGGAACATGCAGCAGCGGACGTTCAATGTGGTCTACGATGTGCCCAACGGAAGGATTGGATTTGGTTCTGGAGGCTGTGGTTGATTAAATTAGCACGAATGTAGTGAATTAACTGAGAGTAGACGAGTGGATAGAAAGATAGGAAGAAATAAAGCTGGGTGGGTTGTTAGAATAAGCGAGGGATGGTAAAACTGGGACCCCGGTAATCTTGATTTCATGCTCTTCCATTAAGGAGTCTTAGAGCTGAAGAAAATAAAAGGAATTACAATGGAATAAGGAATTGCAAAGGTTACAGCATGAAAGTTTCTTGCGGCACTTGAATTCCGGACATGTAGATGTAAAACCCCCTAGTTAATTTTTTTTTAGCAAAACAGTGGCCCGTATTCTTTTAACTCTCTCTCAGGCTGAAACTGCTTATATATAGTTTGGCCTAGACCAATATCATGCTTGTGGTAATTAATTAGTTAAGGATATAATCCACCCCGAGAACGTTTAGAAGGAGATACGCAAACTGAGTTACGTTCCATGTATTTAGCTTAATTAGGCATATCATAGTGGAATCGTGCATTACCGTATCAGCATTTATCCCAAAAATGAAAGTGTTAAACATACATACCCCGTAGATAAGGCTGGTCTAAGCATGTTATGAGCCATACAATTTATGGTCTTACAGTCAGCCTTTTATCCAATTCCCATAAACCATGTAACTTAATTTGAGGAGTTTGCTCAGTGTCTGAGATAGGTTTTACCTGCATGTTGAAGTTTTAGCATTATCATTCCCAAAAACATCTTGATTTCAAACTTGAACAAGAAACCTGGAGATTTTGTGTAAGGATCTGTGCGGGCGTGTGTTTAGTCCCACATCGGTTATTTGCTGCATAGATCTTGGATACTTATACAGGATTAAGGAACCCAAATAATACTTTCCGGCTAGCCATTTTAGGTGAGGTCCTGAGTTGTTACAAATGGTATCAGAGCGGACCCATCCTATAATCTATGTGGACTAGGAGGCACTGCAGCACGAATCCATTGGGGCTGACCACGAGCCATTTATGGTATTTGTGATTAGATTTGAAGAGATTTGAACCCCTAGCCTAACGAGGACGTCAGGGCTTGAACGGGGGGAGTATGTGAGGATCCGTGCGGGCATGTATTTAGTTCCACATCGGTTATTCGCTGGGTAGATCTTTGGTACTTATACAGGATCAAGGAACCCAAATAATACCTTCCGGCTAGCTATTTTGGGTAAGGTCCTGAATTGTTATATTTTGCAGGACATGGTTGTCGATGAAATACTCTTGGTATGTCCCATTTCAGCTTTTTATTAATACCTCGGAAACAGACAATAGGATAAGTCTACTCTAGCCATATGTAGGCCCGTTGGGCCAAGTTAGGCCTAGAAAATAGGTCAACTTAATAAACAGGTCGGGCTCCAGCATGAGGATTAAAGTTTTGTCTGAGCTCGATGCAGCCCGATTTTTTTTTATTTTGCTTATGTTATTTGGCTATGTTTGATGTGTTTGTAGATTTAACGGACAATTATTGTTGATATATGTACTTAGTGAGATAATAAACATGTTGTAGGCTGTTGATAATACTTAATTGTCTGTATTAATTTTTTCAGATATTTTTGATAATATAGTAGTGCGAGCAAGAGCCGGCCAGGCTCAGGACTAAGAAAATTGAGGCGACCAGGCCCAGCCGGCCCATGAAGGGGTCTATTCGTGCAACTACGATACCAAAATGCTACAACTTGGTACTCACTAATATAAGTTTTCAATCTGTGTAACAGTAAAGTCATCTGCAAGATTAATGCCATCAAGTAAATTTGGAGGATAAGTATGTATTCCCAAGTATTGGATAGGTTACATGACCCAGGGGCTTGTCTGTCTTCCAAAACAGAAACCAAATTCGGTAGTTGTTATGGTGATGTTAGCTGCACACACCCAATTCTTCTTCAGATAACATACTTAAATTCAGATTACAGATATACCATATGGAGGTTCTTCTTATTAGACGACAAAAGATAGTTTAGATGTTTCTTAAAACAATATAATTAAAAAAGTGTACAAATTGCTGAGTTAAACAGAATAAGATCATATACAATAGCTAAGGTTTGGGAGGATGTCCCATTCCTCTTCGTTACAAGCCACGCACACAAAAGAAAGCTTTGTTTTCTTGTTTACTCGTGTTTGGCAATAAAAGCCCATCATGATAAGCAACAAGTATCCAACTCCTCTTTCTCCCTCTGTGGCGATGCTGGCAAGAAGGCCGGCCTCACAATTAGGAGGAAAAAATAGTACCAAAGCTGACGTCGAAAGTTTGCTCAATAAGGAAGAGTAAAATCCCCATTTCTATGTGCCTTCCATACCATTAAGAAAACCTAGCTAGATTTTGTTCCTCTAATCATAGATAAGACGTACCTTACCAGGAGCAATGGAGTGGATTTTTTTTCCTTTTATGATATATATAGACGACTTCCTTTCTTAAATAACGAACGTCTCTTCGAGGAGGACATGGTCCCCCTTCCTAAGCTCTTGTGCTTGCTTACATTCTTCAGTCTCGTTTGCCATTGTTCGCATGCCAATGGAGGAGAGACGCAACACAGCTTCCATTCCATCGACATCAGATCCTTAATTCCATCCGCCATCTGCTCCTCATCCACAGCTGGTGCGACAAGTTACGCTTCAATTTCGTTCACTAATATCTAAGGTTGCTTGCATTGCTGATTCTATGTACCTGGATTTCTAAGTCCACAAGCTTGCTCATTTATCCGAACCTAGATAGAGTTTGACTGAAATTGGAGGAATATGTAATGAGACTAATAGAAGTTGGAACCATAGAAATTCCTGAATAGCTAAATTATGTCAAATAAATATTTGAGCTGTTGCATGCTAATCATCAGTTATCTTAAAATATGAGAAACATTTATAGTTGAGCTATTGCATGCTAATCATCGATTACATGTACTTCAAATTTTAAGATGCCGACTAATTAGTAGTGATCCCTCTAGCGTTTCTGCGCAAACTCTTGCAGCGTCCTCTGGTAATAGGTTGACGGTCTATGAGATACGAGCTGAAGTCGGCAGCCCCAGCCAACTTCAGCCGCGTCCTCTTTTGGGAAGAGCCGGAACAGAGGATCGCGATGGCGATCCTCTCCGGCTCCTCTGGGGACAAACGGGGCAAGGGCGCCGCAGGTATCCCGTGGCACCCCCGCTCCGATCAATCCGTGGCCAATCCCGGCCACGGATTTCGTTCGGCCGCCGCGATTCACGCGGCGGAGAGCCGTTACAAAGGGGTAATAAAAACCCCCATTTTTTCCTATGACCACCTTCGAATCCTCTTCCTTTCCTCCCTCTCCTCCCTCTCCTTCCTCTGTTCTTACCTCCCGAGTGACCGGCGTGTCTTTCCAACCGAATGCTATCCGGATTCCTCTCGCGGCCTTCCCCTGTTCCAAGATACATCCTTTTGGTTCCAAGCACTGCTACCGCCGCCGCTTGTCCACCGGATCAAACTGCCATGGCCAGGATCTGCCTCTCCGTCGACTGCCGGTAATCCCTTTTCCCTTTTTGCTCTTCGATCTAGCTTGAATATGCTTGATTTCCTTCCTTTGCTTTGGCCCCAAACCGAGATCACTCGGTTTTCCTTCGACGCCCATCGCCGCAGTTCGATCCCACAGCTTCATGCCCTTCTTTAAAGGCAGAGTTTCATTGAACAGCTGATCTTGGACTTTCAATCATTGAGTTCAGATTCAGTCAGCTTG
>JAOXJJ010057141.1:0-14872 GCA_025769935.1 Phoenix roebelenii | reverse complement strand
ATACTTATTGAAACATTTACCGTGGTATTTGTGAAGAAGTGCTACAGCGACATCCTGTGCTAAGAATAAAAGATGTAATAAGTGCTTGATAAATAGTTTAAACCATGAGTTCTTATTGCAACTTGTTCCTCCATTAGATAAATACAGATTATTAAGAAAAAATCTTCTTTCATTAGAGGAGCTAAAATGGATCCACTTCTTTTTTGATGATGAAGGAGGCCGGTAAAGCAGCCGCCCAACTTTCAACAAAAAAGAAAAAAATGTTACAACAGCTGACAGAGATTAAATTAGAGCAAGACAATATAACAAAAACAAAGCAGCTGCAAAAATAGAAAAGAAAAAAAAATCCAAAGAAACAAATGATGTAACTTCAGCTCAATAAAGAACCAATTTGCTGTCCTACATTGAGTAATCTATTTGCTCAAGTACCAGCAACGTCAAGCTCCATTTATCAAAATAGGTAATTTTTTTTATTTTGTATCAGATTTTTATATGCTCATTAAGCAACTTTGCATTACAAAGGTTGGACTAAAAAGAGAGCCGTTGTAAACTCTCTGCAACAACTGACCATATAGAAGATTGCTTATTCATGAAAATTTTGATATTTCTTTTTTTCTAACACGACCATAAAATGGCACCAATGAGCATCAAAACCACTGACTGTGCAGCTTTGGAAAAATTTCTCTTCCTCTAATCTAAATATAGTCCTTCAAAAATTCTATGCGATTGCAGTACACCAGCTAAAAGACAAAACCCCCTCCAGATGGTAGCAAAGAAGTTGTACTCCGAGAATAAATGGTCCATAGATTCCTTAGAGTGGCAACACAATGCACATCCTCTCATATTTTTTCCAAGCTTGCTTCCGATGCTATCTCTAGTATTGAGTCGTTCTTTCTAACAAAGCCATAAGAAGCATTTTACTTTAAGTGGGATTGAAAGGATCCAAAGTGAGGAGGCAAAGTTACACTTCACTCCTCTAGAATTAATGAACTGATAGTAGAATGCAGTGGTGAACGCTCTTTTACTGTTTAGTTTCCAAACAATCTCATCCTCATTTCTATTCAAAGTTACCATGGCGAGCAAAGAGGGCAGTTGATTTTACTGTTGGAAGATCTTCGGCGATTGATTGCTTGATGGTCTAAATTTCCACGACATAGTTCTGCAATTAAAAAAATCAGATACAATGCTATTTTTCTTTGTGCTGCGATCATAGAGGGCAAGAAAGACCAATTTGAGTGGTGCATCACAAAGCCAACTGTCTTTCCAATAAGAGGTGTTTTGGCCATTGCCGATCCTGAAGTGAATTCGATTCTACAAGGCTGGAGCCCGGAAGAGCCTTAATGATATCTTTCCAAAAGTTAGAGCATCTCTTTGGCGGTTTCCAACACATTGAAAGTTTCACTTTTCTATTATATGCAAATTCAATTTGCTTCCTCCAAATGCCCGGGTCTTTCACAATAAACCTCCTACCCCTTTTAGCCAAAAGTGCAATGTTAAACTGTTGAATATTCTTGATTCCTATCCCTCCTCCTTCCTTTCGCAAGCAAATAGTCTTCCAGTTGACCTTAAAAGAGAAGCCATGAGTGATAGAAGTACCGGTCCAGAGAAAAGCTCGCCTATACTTGTCAATCCTCTTGATCACCCAAGCTGGTAGCTTGAATAGACACATAAAGTACAGATGTAGTGAAGTAAGAATTGAATTGATCAAGGTAAGCCTACCTCCAAATGATAGATACCTGATTTTCCATGAAGCTAATCTACTCTCAATTCATTGCAATAGAATGAGCCAATTTGACTTAGAAGGTTTTGCACCACTGAGTAGCAGACCTAAGGATTTAAGAGAGGTTGGAATCTAGAGACAATTGAGCCACCTACAACACTCTGGCTCATCTTCATGTCTATGGCCGATGTAAGAGATTGAGCTTTT
Organism: Phoenix roebelenii; assembly: GCA_025769935.1. Lineage (NCBI taxonomy): Eukaryota > Viridiplantae > Streptophyta > Magnoliopsida > Arecales > Arecaceae > Phoenix > Phoenix roebelenii. Next base: position 12,945 of record JAOXJJ010057141.1, on the reverse strand, counting down.
TTGGAGATTGATGGACAACCCTAGATTAGCTCAAAACAAAAGAGGATGGTCTTCAATATGGCACAATGATCTTTCGCTGCCTTAAGGAACACCAATGTATCATCTGCATACTCTAATATCTCAGTGCCTCCACAAATCCATGGCTTCCCCAATCCCTCATAATTTTTTTCTAAAGTCATAGTGTTAAGCATTCTACAAAGCGGATCCACTGCAAGTATGAACAAGAAAGGAGGGAGTGGGTCACCTTGTTTGAGCCCCCACCTATAGAAAATCTAGTCACCAAGTTCTCCGTTTATGTCGACCACAATTTTGGATGAAAATAATAGATTGGAGATCAAATTAATCCATCTTGTAGGAAAATATCTCTTAACAAGAAGTCTAATGAGATAAGAGGGGTTAACCCTATCAAATGCCTTCATGAAGTCAAGTTTGCAAATCGCCCCCTTAATGCCCGATCTCCTTGATTGGAGCAAAATCTCATTGGCACATAGAATGTAGTCCATGGTGTACCTTCCTTTATTATAGGCTATCTAAGCTGGATCAATGAGATCATTAGAAAAAGCTTGGAGATGGTTGGCTAGAATCTTCGATATGATCTTGATGCAGCTATGCATAATATTGATGGGCCGAAAATCAGAAGGTGCTTTTGCCGCTTCTTTTTTTTAAACGAGGGTGAGGATGGCATAATTGAGTCTTGTAAGGTCCATGTTTCTATTGTATAACTGCTAAAAGAGAAAAAAAGATATCAAATTTTATCAAGTCCCAAAATCTTTGGAAGAAGCACATAGAGAAGTCATCAAGCCCTGGACATTTATCTCCTTTAAAACTAAACACAACATCCTTCACTTCCTTGTGGGAGAAAAAAGCCTCCAAAACATCCAATGCTGGTGAAGAAGAGGAATAAAGCCGTTCCCAATCAAGATCAATCAATAGAGTCTCTAGGTCATCAAAAATCTCTTTGAAGAATTTTGTGAAAATCTTGTTCATATCCTTCTTGTTCGAGTACTCTGATCCATGCCATTCAACACAGGATATCCAATTTAATTTCCTTCTAACAAAGCCGATTTGTGGAAGATTGCAACATTGCTATCACTCTCGGACAACCACTTGACTTTTGTCTTCTATTTCCAATAGATTTCCTCAGCTTTATAAAGATGAAACAACTACCTCTTGCATGACTCCCGAAGCTCCCTCTCGTCATGGGCAATGGGGTTGAGTTCCTCCTGTCAATCTAGATCCTGAATAATATTCATAAGCTTGATGTTCTTAGTTCTAGCCAAAGATATCGCCTGAGCTGACCAACCTTTGAGTGCATTCCTTGTTGACCTCAATTTGAGCACAAGATTCACAGCTACATCATCTGAGAAGCTTGACATGGACCATGCCTAAGCAACCACCTCATGAATGCCATCATAACTAAGCCAACTACTATCAGATCTAAATAGCTCTTTTAGTTTCTGCAAGCCATTTAAGGATAGCTTAATTGGCACATGATCAAAATAAGGGTTAGGTAGTGCCTCTTGAAGTGAATTAGGACACAAGTCATCCATCTCAATGGCGATGAAAAGTCTAACTTTACCATTATTAGACATTCTCTTCGGTTGCTCCAAGTATAGCTTTGACCTTTGAGAGGAAGATCCAACTAATGCGCCATTTTGATGAAGGACATAAAAGCTCTTGAAATTTTCTGGCATTGCATAGGGACATTCCTCTTTTGAACTTTTTAGGTGGCATTGAAATTCTCTCCGACAATCCAAGGCCCAGGAAAGGAGGAATGTACATACTTCAACTCTCTCCCGAAGAGGATTTTAAGGTTGTGTTCAGTTGGACCATACACACACCTGAATGTCCAGTTGATCTTGAGAATGTGATCTATCCAAAGGATTGTCACATTAAATTTTTTAATCACACTTTTGATCGTATCAAATATAGCCTCACTTCATCCAACAAGAATACCGACGGCAATTCTTAGTGCATCAAGAGATAACCACTTATTGATACTCCTCTTGAAACAAATCTCAATAATACTGATGAGCCCAACATGTGAAATTTTTAATAATGGAGTTAAAGAGTATGGAGACAGTGTTCGAACTTAAAACCTCTGATCTGATACTATGCTAAAAATTATCATTTATTTCAAAAGCTTAAATTGATTAGAATGAGATAGATTAATTTATATATTTTATATTTTTTTACATTTTGGTCTCAAATCTGCCAAAAAGAGAGCAAAGGAATCCATAAATTTGAGATAAAAATAGAAGATCCTGTTATAGACTTTGGATGGGGCCATGGAAGATGGAACCCAACATGAGACGCCATCAACACGCCCCCTCGACCGTACGTCTGCCCCCGTTTTCCAAGATATATATAATTATATGCCAACATTATTATAGGTAGTAAGCTTAATTAAATACTCCAGTTGTGTTCCATCACCACGTTATTGGGATTGGGATGGAGGAGCAAGGACGAAGGAGAATGGGGCCCTTTTTTTCCTCTTTAATTAACTACTATGGTGGCTCGGCCTAGGGAAAGGAATATCTTGGAACCGCGTTTAGATGGGAGAGTAGATGGGCTCGAGTGTACGGATAAAGTCTGAACCCGGTAGAGATAAGGAGCAAGCCAACATTCGCATGCAAGGGTTTTTGCCATCTTGTAAATGATACGTTGTTTTAGGAAGCTTGAGAACATTATTTTGTTAACTCATTTGGCAAGTTTGTTTGTTTGTTTGAATCCTATATATTAAAGTTGCCTTGGATGCTCACTTTGGATGGAATTCCCTACGCACTGTCCTCTGAGCAAAAGCATACAACCATGCTTTTCAATGCACTGTAGCACACCGGCCACAACAAATACCATAATAGAAGATGCACTTGAGCATCAAAAGAAGAGACACAAAAGCCATAGTAGCAAAAGAAGAGACACAAAAGCCATAGTAGCAACAGAAGACACACTCGAACATTGTGATGAAGAAGCCATACTCGGATCTAAGATGAGGCAAGGAAGGAAACATTCTAAAGTAGCTAGTAACCAGCAAAACCACAATGGGAAACAAAAACATTCAAACTGAGCATAAACCTGCCTTGGGCTCTTCTCACCCCAGGAGAATCTTGATAATCTTTTCTACCTCTGAGTCAACAATCTTTACGCCAGATTTGCGTGCCCAATCAATGATCTTTGTCGAGTCTATAGAGTGCAGCGGCAAATTTTTTTTCATTCGGCGCAACATCCGGCTCCTTGCCCAAGTCAGAATGCAGATGGTTGGTAGAGGGGGTTTGCACCTTCCTTCTTTCGTCCCAGCAAGAGTTTGGACGTGGCAACCTTTACCCCCTGAAGGGCCTTGATCCGTTGAACACTTCGAACACTCACGGGGACGGGATTTAGCTCTCCCACCACGGAGGCTGAGATTTGCTGGGATTGCGGGACGGAACCATCAACGAGGGACGATGAGAGATCCTCAGGAGACAGTGGGGCAGCCGGCGGATGGCTCGATGAAGACGGAGAGAGGAGGGGATCTTGGTCAGAGAGGTTGAGGTTCAAAGTGCCGTTCTAAAGAGCCTGCGAGTGAAGATCAAGAGGAACCCGTAGGGAGTGCGGCCCAGAAAGAGTGTGGAGAGAACGGCCATTTGAAACAGGCCTGGCCGAAGCCACTTACCTGCCCGCCAGGCGGGGAGCGACGCCGTTCGATGGCCTTTCTAGAATGTGGCTTGAATACTCCATATCCTGGTCCAACTCATTATTCTGGCACAATTGGCAGCTTGGGTTCCGAGAATCGAGGCTTAAGCCATGTCGGACGGTCATCCCTCATGCGCCCATTATCTTGAATACTAGTGAGGGGATTTGAATTCACACCTTTCCGGTTTGCTGCTTTTATCGATGCTTCAACCACCAAAAGCTTCGGATGGAATTGTTCTCTACTAGATGGGGTCAGACCTTGCAACTCGGCTCGACTCACCTCTCTCCTACTTACGGACATGTTGAGTCGATAAAGATAAAATCTAATATCCTCGTCAGGCTAAGAGTTCAAATCTATTCAAATCTAATCACAACTACCACGATCTGCTTATGGTCAGCCTCTAAGAACCCATGCTGTGGTGTCCCTATACAACCCAGCCCTTTAAGCAAATTAGGCCTGGTCCATTTGACCGACCCAATTGAATTTGTGCCAAAACACACACACACACACAAAAAAAGCCTTGGGAGGGAGAGGACTTCTGATGGGAGTCTTCTTCCTCTCGATATCGCCGAATGGAATCCAACTCCGAGTCGGATTCCGATCGTGACCGCCTCTATTTAGAGGCTTCGTGTAATATCCGAGCCCAATACAAACTGGGCCCAATGCTTTTAGGGCCCAGTTGAAAAGTATTTGGGCTGGGGGGTTATTGGGCCATGATGGCCCATGAAGAACAACCCAAGGGGACTGTCATCTCCCGCCTAAGAGCTGAAAGGACAAGACCCCCAGCTGGCCAATGGAGAGAAGCCCACAGCCATGCAAAACGAGAGCCTAACACCTCTTCCCCCTCCTCGGTAGTTGAGAACTGAGCTGGCCTGAGGAGGGGGGCAGCTGGTGGCTCCCGGAGCAGTGGTGAAGGAGAGGATGCCACCTCTCCCTGGGGTCAAATCCTAAGCCTTTTTATATATAACCCTTAAGCTTGCTAACCCGGTTTGATATACCCTCTTAAACCTCTAACCCTCTGGATATACTGCACCAGAGAGTTGAGCCTTGGAGCTGGAGGCGGAAGGGACCTTGCAGCACTAGGAGAGGAAGGAAGGAGCTTGCTGAGGTGGTACCGTCCAACTTCGACCGGCCACAGCAAGGTAAGGGCCACTGTAAGTAGGTCTTAGGCAAGAAAAATGGTGGAGAAACCCTTCTGTGGGGTGTTCTCCTCTCTGTTTCATCAATGAAACAGAGGGGAGGAGACCGGCATAGAGAGGAAGATTGGCACAGAAGAAGAAGACTGGCACTGGGGGGAAGACAGGAGAAGGGCCACAGGCCGGACCCACAGGCCACGGGCCAGACTCACAGGCTGCGGGCCGGCCTGAGGACGGCCCAAGCCCAGGCCCGATGTCCACCCGGGCCGAGCCCAATCGGACTCGGCCTGCGGGTGACAGGGCACCACAGCCCTCCCCCGGCCGCAGCTGCCCTAAGGCGGATAGGTAACCGAGGGCTGCCAGGTCTGGCTGAGCCGGCGACAGACGCGGCCACAGGGCCGCCAGCCTCAGGCGAGCCCCACCTCTTCGCCGGTGAAGAGGTGGTGGCGTTGTTTTTTTTTTAAAAAAAAGAGAAAAGAGGGGAAACGGAAGCAAGAGAAGAAAAAATAAAATAAAATAATACACTTACCTCGGACCACGACCTTACCTCTCCATGGTCGGAGTAGGTGAGGACCTCCCGGAGGGGATCCAGCGTCGATTCCACCTCCCGGCTCTCCTCCTCTATTCTCTGGCATCACGTCGGAGAAGAGGAAGGGGTCAGCCTTCCGCCGCCGCTACCCCGAGGGAAAGCTCCACCTCGGCCGGTGGATCGGAGGAGCCTCATCTCCTCGGTCGCCTGCGAGAGGAAGGAGAGGAACCGGAAGGCGGCGAGGAAAGAGGAAGGGCATCGGAAGAGGAGGCTGGGGAGAGGTTTCGGCCGGAGCGGGAGGGTTTTGGTGGAGACGAAGGGGGAATGAGGGAGACGAAGAGATCGGAGGAGAGAGAAAGCCACGGACAAAAAGAGGATGAAGCCTCTGGAACCCCGAGAAGACCCTTAAATGGGTTTGCCTAACGAGTCGGATCCGAGTTCGGGTCCGAAACCCGTTAGGCCCAAATAGTTTGAATTGGTTTGGATAAATCCAATAAAGGGTTGAACCAAGCCCAATTGAATGAAATGGGTTAAATTAAGCCCAAATAGCGTCGGGTCTGAACCTGACTGAGCCTGAACGAACCCAATTAAGCAAATTGGGCTAAATCCGAACCCAATCAAGCTCAATTGAGCTAGGGTCCGAACCCTATTCATGTAATGTTGATCTCAGTAGGCCCAATTAATTATAAATCAGGCCCAAACCCTCTTATTAAAAGCCCAAATTAAACCATGTGGACCAAAATCGTCTTTAATTGAACCCTAAAGGCTTCAAATTGGGTGAATTGAATTAGGCTAAAATCCCTGGTTGAGATCCAAACTAGTTCACGATAAGATTAATTAAATTCTATAATAAATAGAGGATAATGTGATTCTTATAATGTGGTTTTAGGGATCAAAGATCCATCATCTGGACCTAAGAAATTGGATAACAATTATTGTAAGTAACCTGTTCTAATCCTATTAATAATCATGCCATGTTTATTAATATTTCCTAAGCATTTTCTAAGTATATATAATTCATGCATGATATATTATGGAAAGTGAGTAACTTGCATAATCTCATAAATTATGGCCATGTATGCACCATGATTACGCTGATATTTTAATCATACATGCAAGTTAGTATAGCGAAATCTTATCTAGCCAAGAGGCACTATAATGGGCTCAAAGATGCTACTGATCGAATGCAACTGAGCTGGCCTTGCTAGTAGCCGAGAATGACTGAGCCGGCCCTGCCAGTGACTGACTAATAATTGAGCTGGCCCTGCCAGTGGCCGAGAATGACTTCGCAGTAGCATCCGAGAGTATGGACCACAGCAAGCCGAGGGCACGGTGTCATATGTATATTTTTATGAAAATCATTATTAACTTGAAATATTGCTTTGCTTACTCAACATAAATATTTTGCCATGATAAATTGCTAGATAACATGCATGTCAACTTCTCAAACCCTGTTAAACATGTTTAGCATTTTAGTCGATCTGATAAGATTATGCAGGATTACTTACTGAGCCGTGTAGCTCATACCCGCTTTATTTATATTTTCTTACAGATCCTCACCAGTGATCGTTGTCGGGGCATTTTTCTTTTGCAACAGAGCTTCTTTATTTTGGAGTGAAACATACATACTTTTGTATACATAGACAATATAGGAGTTCTGTATTTTGTATCAACCTTAAAGGTTGTACTACACTTCTTTAATATATAAAAGCTTAACTACTTTTAGCTACCTATTACCCTTGTATGAGGCTGTGTGTTATTGTGGGTGGTAGTCGACAATAGCACGGCTGTGTCACGGATCCGGGGTCGAGGCGTGACATCTTGTGGTATCAGAGCCTTAGGTTAAACAAGAAAATAACCATAAAATATCTAGGACAATGGGTAGTTAAGAATATTGCAGTTCATAGAGATTAGCATAATATACTAGTTTATTGTAATCTTACTTTAAATTTTGACTGCTAGGCAACCATTAAGAAGACATGGACGACGATAGGAGACCACCCTCCCCGGAGCCTAGCGAGCAGTCAGTCCCCCAAGATTCTCCACGGTCTGTGGCCGGTCAGGTAGACCTTGCTGGGGTATATCAGCTGATGGCGTAGCTGTTACAACAACAACAGCAAATGCAAATGGCTGCCATACAACCGGCAGACTCCTACTACGAGAGATTCCGCCGACTGAACCCACCGACCTTTGAGGGTAAATCCGATCCCATGGAGGCAGAAGCATGGATCCGAGAGATGGAGAAGATGTTTTGAGCTCTCCATTTTCCCGATGAGGTGATGGTCCGACGGGCGATCTCTATGCTGAAAGGGAACGCCGAGTATTGGTGGACAGCCATGGAGACGGCTTATGCCGTCGATGGACTCACCTGGAGGGACTTCAAGAGGTTGTTCCATACCCAGTATTTTTCGAACTCAGTCAACCAGATGAAGCAGAATGAATTTTTGACACTGATCCAGTTCGACCAGATGTCCGTTCTGAAGTACGCAAATAAATTCAACGAGCTGGGATGATTTTGTCCCCAGATCATGGAGGAGGAGAGAAGGTAAACCGGTTTGAGCAGGGACTGAGGTACGAGATTCAGTTCCGAATATCCTCCCACCTATTCTCTAGCTACCAAGATGTGCTGGACCGAGCCTTGAAGGTTGAGGCTGACCTGATACGGTCCGGGAGAGAGAGGGATGACTTGAAGAGGGCCTGGACATCGGGAGGGTAGAGTAGTGGGCCCGGAGGCAGTAAGGGGCCTGTGCCTAAGAAGAGACAGAGCAGAAGTTGCCCCATATGCGGCAAAAACCACGGCGAGACCTGCTTGAAGAAGACCGGGGCTTGTTTTGCTTGTGGCAGGCAGGACATATAGCACGCGACTGCCCGAGCCGGAAGAGGGATGAGCCCAAACGTTCTGCACCGGAGGACTAGAAACCGAGGAGTAACCCTCGAGTTTTTACACTGACTCGTCAGGATGCCAGTGCTAGCGATCAAGTGGTGACTTACTCTTCCAGTTGACTCGGCTCCTACCTTCATTCTATTTGATTCTGGTTCTAGGCATTCTTTCGTATCAGTTAGCTTTTCCAGACAATTACACTGCATATCCGAGAAATTAGAAGAACCATGGCATGTTGCTACACCCCTTCAGAAAACTGTAATTGTTGACACTAAATATAAAGACTACATAATTCAGATAGGGAAAAAAGAATTAGAGACAAATCTACTGCAGCTTGACATGCAAGACTTCGACATCATTTTAGGCATGGACTGGATGTCTTAGTACCACACCCATATTGATTGTTACCATAAAAGAGTGGTATTTCGGATACCTGAGGAGCAAGAATTCTTCTTTCAGGGCGACACACCCCTTCGAGGTAATCCTACACTGCATTTCATTTCCGCTTTGAAAGCCGGAAAGGCTCTGACAAAAGGGTGTACGGCCTATCTAGCTTCTGTAACAGATACCCAAGAAGAGATCAAACTGGAAGACATTCCAGTAGTTAGGGAGTACCCGGATGTTTTTTTGGATGAATTACCGGGATTACTCTCAGATCGAGAGATCGAATTCACTATCGATCTCTTACCAGGAGAGAGGCCAGTCTCCAAGGCTCCTTATCGGATGGCTCCTGCTGAGCTAGGAGAATTAAAGATACAATTACAAGAACTCCTGGACAAAAAGTTTATCCAGCCCAATGCGTCGCCATGGGGAGCTCCTGTCTTGTTTGTGAAAAAGAAAGACAGGAGTATGCGGCTATGCATCGATTACCAGAAATTGAACAAGATAACAATAAAGAACAAATATCCTCTACCCCGGATCGATATCAACTGCAAGGTGCCCAAGTCTTCTTCAAGATAGATTTACGATCCGGTTACCATCAGTTAAAGATCAAAGCTGATGATGTGCCAAAGACTGCATTTCGAACCAGGTACGGGCATTATGAATTTCTGGTTATGCCTTTTGGACTGACCAATGCTCCGGCTGCGTTTATGGACTTAATGAACAGAGTCTTCAGGCAGCATTTGGACCAGTTCGTGATAGTTTTTATCGACGACATTCTAATCTACTCAAGGAGCAGAAAAGAGCATGAAGACCATTTGAGAGTGGTACTACAGACCTTTCGAGAGAAAAGACTGTATGCCAAGCTGAACAAATGTGAGTTCTGGTTGGACAGTGTGGCGTTTCTCGGTCATGTGATCTCCAAGGATGGAGTGTCAGTGGACCCTAAGAAGATAGAAGCGGTGGTGGACTGGCCTCGTCCCACCAACGTCAAAGAAATTAGAAGCTTCTTGGGATTAACCGGGTATTCCCGATGATTTGTAGAAGGATTCTCCAAGATAGCCACTCCCTTGACCCGTTTAAGTAAGAAACGGACCAAGTTTATCTGGGACGACAATTGTGAGAAAAGCTTTCAAGAGCTTAAACAGAGGTTAGTACATGCTCCAATCTTAATTTTGCCGTCCTCAACTGGAGAATTTACTATTTATAGTGATGCCTCCAAGAATGGGCTAGGTTGTGTACTGATGCAAGATGGCAGGGTAGTAGCCTATGCCTCAAGACAGCTGAAACCATATGAACAGAATTATCCGACCCATTACCTAGAGCTAGCGGCAGTGTTTTCGCCTTGAAACTTTGGAGACACTATTTATATGGCGAGCACTGTAAAGTGTACACTGACCACAAGAGCCTAAAATATATATTCACTCAGAAGGAATTGAATATGAGGTAAAGAAGGTGGTTAGAGCTCTTGAAGGATTATGACTTAAGCATTGAATACCACCTAGGAAAGGCCAACGTGGTGGCTGATGCTCTGAGTAGGAAGTCAACAGTGGGTTCCGCCGCATTACTCACCACTCAACCACAGATTCAGAGGGATCTTGACAAACTGCAGGTTGAGGTGGTTACATGAAATGCAAGAAGTTTACTGGCCACTTTGAGTGTGCAACCAACATTGATCGACAGAATAAATGTCGCTCAGTAGTCTGATGAGTACGTCCGTCAACTCAAGGACAAAGTAGAGAAAGGGTTGCGATCCGAACTCCAAATCCATCCAGATGGCATCCTGAGGTTTGGCCACCGATTGTATGTTCCAGCGGATGCTGACTTGAAAAAGAAAATACTGGAATAGGCCCACCAGTTGTATACAACGATTTCTTGTTGTTTTTCAAACCTATATTATTATTTTGTTGGTGTGGATATGTGAAAATTTTACTACTATAAAGCTCACATCCCTTCTTCTTTCTCTTTTTTAGAGTTGCAAGTTGCATAGTACATAGCTATCGTTGAGATCATAGGTAGAGAAGATGATTAGATAGAGCGTCACTAATACTAGTTGAATGATCAAGTTTTATAATTGGACCAATTTTATTGTTTGGTGTGAATTGAGATTATTGTTGATTACAAATATTGAGGTTATAATATATTTTAAGGCCTTGTATATTCACTAGGGCTCTACCCTAGTGAGTGTGCAGCTGTGTCACGTGCCGAACCCAAATTTTGGGTTCAGGGCATGATAGAGTAGCATCAGAGCTTAGATTTAAGATCATTAGAGATTGTGATGAAAAACTATCAGAGCTTAGATTTAAGATCATTAAGAATCATGATAGAAAAACTATCAAAGCTCAGGTTACGATCCTTGGGAATTGTGACAGAAAAACCATCAGAGCTTAGGTTTAAGATCATTAGGGATTTTGACAGAAAAACTATTAGAGCTTAGGTTAAGATCATTGAGGATTATGATAGAAAAGCTATTAGAGCGTAGGTTTAAGATCACTTAGGATTGTGACAGGAATGAAATCAGAGCTTAACGTTTAAGACCACTAGAAATTGTGGCATAAGTAGCATCAGAGATTGAGGTTTAAGATCTTTGAGAATTGTGACAAAATTAGAATCAGAGCATAGGTTTAAGATTACTAGAGATTGTGATAGAAATGTATTAGATCTTGAGGTTATAATTATTTCGGACATGACAAAAAGTAGTAGAAATAAATTTAGTGCTTAAGTATAAGATTACTAGGCATTTTGATAAAATGTATGTACTGGATTTGGTATCACTACAAGAAAATGGGCATTTTCCGACGTTTTTTACAGCCTTTACCGACGCATAAAAGCATCAGTGAAAGTACCGCCGATGTTAAACGAAGCATCGCAAAAGCGTCGGAGATGCCTGAGTGGAAAATTTTTTTTCCGACGCTAACCAAAAGCATCGGCAAAAGTCAAGCTTTGCCGACGCTTAGTAAAGCATCGGTTATGCTTTTTTCTGACGCACAAAAGCGTCGGCATAAACTAGAACAGTCGCGTGGCTGTTAGTGGCGGGATTTTGTCCGACGCTTACCGCATGTTTTTCCCGACGCTTATTAGCATCGATTTTTACCGACGCCTTTTTGCATCGGTGAATGCGTGCCAGCCTGTGCTAGAGGAGGTTTTTAATGATGCTTTGAAGCGTCGGGAGTGGTTTGTTTAAAGAAAAAAAAATTATGATAGTAATTACATTAAGAAACATATTATAGCATATGAACCTGCATTACATTTACATCAAAACAAACATTCAGATCATTCAAAAAATGCATATTATCATATATGATGAAATTTACATAATAAGTTTAGAATTACAATGTATTTTGAAAAATATAAGAAAAATACATATAAAACTTCTTAGATAACTGTCGCAAAAATATCAGGGACCAGATTCAGCACCATCATCATCTCTACGAGCTGTTGAAGTATCAGAAATCTACAAAAAAAAAAAAAAACTTTAGAAGTTAGGAATATCAAAATCATTAACTAATGAAAATAAGTGATAATTATGTAAAGTCATCAAATATATATAGTTATTTATCTGAGGAGGGAGAAATCGCTGCAACATAGATGAAATATGCTCAAGCTGAGACTACAAAGTTTGTTGGGTCTGCTTCAGCTCTGCCAACTCTGCCTGATGGCGATCCTTCATATCTTCAATTGTTGCCCGAAGTCTCCTAACTTCTGCATTGCTACTATCTTCTCCAGCATTTCTTGTATACATTCCCACTGTAGACAACTGAGTGGGGGTAACTCCAACGCCATAACCCCTCACTCGACCATAACGCTCTGGGCCCAATAATTCGGCGAGCACCTGAGCTTCGACATGACTGGTCGCGTCGGATGATGATGACTCCCCGACATGCTCTAAAATAAGAGTTGTTTCCCTGTCCTATAATGTACAAAAGAAAAAGTCATATTAATATATGGCAATAATAGAACTAATAATAATATCGTTGAAAGATTCAAAAATTAATACATACAACTATATGTCTTGCCTCCTTCCGAACAAAACTGTCATCTCGGTGGGTGTGAGTCATCTTATAAAACTCCACCTTACCAGGCTCCCTCCCATTATCATCCATCTACAACGAAAAATATATTGACAAGCTAGTTATCATGATACATGCTATATGATAGAACAGTTTAAAATAGTTGTAAAGAGTTTCAAAAAAACTTATGAATTCAGCTCTATGCCTAGCATAACTCATCGAGCCTGAAGTATGAGGAACAGTCTCAGAGGCTCGTGTAGCTCTACCAATGTTGAAATATGTCTTTCCAAAAAAAGAATAAACAATATAATATATTTAATGTATAAATTTGTAAT
>JAOXJJ010057138.1:0-14929 GCA_025769935.1 Phoenix roebelenii | reverse complement strand
CATGCAATACATTAATAAAGCTAGGCTGAACTTTAGGATTTTCAGCCACAATCACACTAGGCCCATTGGTATGCACGGCACCCACACGATCACAGCCCACTCCGAGGCATTGAGCTTGATTCAAACTTGAAGAAGAGGCTGGCTTTTGGAGATAAATGAATCTCCCAAAGGCAACTGATCATTCAAATAATTCCCAAAAGTAGTAACTTGCAATACTGGAAAGTTACCTATTTGGGCTTGAGAGACAAAGGAAGGAGAGGGTGGCTGACTTAATTTGGAGAGATTTTAAATCTTCTAAAGCCAGCAGATTTTTGAAATTCTTCCCATAATTACTAGCTTGCAAGAAAGGAAAGTTTTATTCATAATCAACATCATTCATAGGCAATAATTTACTTCCGAAAATAGCTCCTTTGCCATCAATAGAAAAATCTCCATTTGAATTTCGTAGCAGTTGTTGAGGGAAGAGTATTGCCGCTGTAGAAGGCTGTATTGCCCCTTGAGGAGGCACACCACCATCACCAATTGCTCCAGACGGACCTGCATTCTCACCTCCAGGTGGATGCACCATATGATCCAACCCAGCAACTTGAACGCCTCCAACCTTGGTATTTGGCAACCCCAAGGCTATTCGTGCAAAACTAGCATCTACCACTCCCTTCTTGTCACCAAGAACAACCTTTGAACTAGCAGCACCACCACACTTAGACCCACTCGGATCAAGATTCAAAGCACCGCAACCAGGGCCAAAACAACCAATAACTCCACCACCAACAAGATTCTTCTTCACCTCACCATCATTCGAAGGAGAATCCATCAAAGAGGTGAAAAAAAGAGCCCACCAGAACCAAACAATCCCACAGAAGAAAAAAATGACCAAAGTAATAGGATCAATAAGAGGCTAATCCAACTACAAAAGAGAGAAAAGAAGTAACAATCATAATCAACAAGAAAAAATCAAGGATGATCACGAAGGAAGAAGAGAAATAAGAGAGCGAGGGAGGAAGAGAGAGAGGTGCTTTTTCTTTCTTATGGGGTTTTTCTGATCTCCCATATCATAGGCAAACTTAAGTTCTAATTTATTATTATAATAGAACTTACAGAACTATAGGACTCAGGTAAGTGAGTTGTTGGAGAACGGGTACGTGAGGGAGAGCATGAGTCCATGCGCCGTTCCAGTTTTACTTGTACCTAAGAAGGATGGGATGTGGAGAATGTGCGTTGATTGCCGAGCCATCAACAACATAACGGTAAAGTATCGTCATCCTATTCCTCGCTTATAGCAATAACTTGGATGATCGTGTCATACATTTGAAATCGGTTTTAGATGTGCTTAGGAAAGAAAAGTTTTTTGCTAATATGAAGAAGTGTACTTTTTGCACCGATAAGCTTGTATTTCTAGGATTTGTTGTTAGTGCACAAAGCATACAGGTTGATGAAGAGAAGGTACGAGCAATCCAAGAGTGGCCAAGTCCCACAAGTGTAGGCAATGTTCGTAGTTTTCATGGACTTGCTAGTTTTTACCGGCGGTTCGTGAAGGACTTTAGTAGCATAGCCGCACCACTTACCGAAGTGATCAACAAGAACGTCGGATTTAGATGGGGAGAAGAACAAGAGAAGGCGTTTCAGCTAATCAAAGAGAAGCTAAGCAACGCCCCCTTATTGTCTTTACCTAACTTTTCTAAAATGTTTGAGATTGAATGTGATGCCTCAGGTATTGGTATTGGCGCAGTTCTTGCAGGAGGGACGACCAAGTGCTTACTTCAACAAGAAATTAAGCAGGGCAGCCCTAAACTACCCGACTTATGACAAGGAGTTGTATGCGTTGGTTCTAGCTTTGGAGACATGGCAGCACTACCTATGGCCTAAGAAGTTTGTGATTCACACCGATCATGAGTCCTTAAAACACTTGAAGGGCCAGCACAAGCTGATAAAAGGCATGCTCGTTGGGTAGAGTTCATTGAGATATTTCCATATGTCATCCGGTATAAGCAAGATAAGGAGAATGTGGTCGCCGACGTACTTTCTCGCAGGTTTGCATTACTCTCTACACTTGATACAAAATTGTATGGATTTGAATACATTAAAAGTTTATACATTGATGACCATGAATTTTGTGAAGAGTACGAGGCCTGTGAGAAAAATGCTTGTGGTAAGTTCTTTAGACATGATGGGTTTTTGTTTTGAGAAAAAAGGTTATGTGTGCCTAACCGTTCTTTGAGGGATTTGCTAGTGCAGGAATCCAATGGAGGGGGATTAATGGAACATTTTGGAGTAGCTAAGACCTTGGCTTTTTTGCAGGAACACTTCTATTGGTCACACATGAAATGAGATGTTCAGCGGATTTGTGGTAGATTGTCACATGTAGGCAAGCTAAATTCAGGGTGCAGCCCAACGGTTTGTATACTCCTTTGCCCATTCCTAGTGAGCCTTGGATTGATATTTTAATGGATTTTATGTTTGGATTACCTAGGACAAAATGTGGAAGAGATTTGATTTTCGTGGTTGTGGATAGATTTTCTGAGATGGCACACTTTATTCCATATCACAAAACGGATGATGCATAGCATGTTGCTGATTTGTTCTTTAGGGAGATTGTGAGATTACATGGCATGCCTAGAACCATTGTTTCGGATAGAGATGCTAAGTTCTTGAGCTACTTTTAGAAGACTTTGTGGTGAAAGCTAGCTACCAAGCTTTTGTTTTCTACTACTTGTCACCCACAAACTGATGGTCAAACCGATGTAGTGAATGGGACTTTGTCTACTTTGTTGAGAGCTATAATTAAAAAGAACATCAAAACATGGGAGGATTGTTTGCCACACGTTGAGTTTGCTTATAATCGTGCTATTAATTCTACTACTATGTTTTCACCGTTTGAAATTGTTTATGGTTTTAATCCTTTGACTCCATTGGTTATCTCCATTACCTGTTTCTGAGCGTGTTAATTTGGATGGAAAGAAAAAGGCTGAATCTGTGAAGCAGATACATGAGAAGGCAAGGCTCAATATAGACAGGAGAACCGAGCAATACGCAAAACAAGCCAACAAAGGGCGACATAAGCTGATTTTTGAACCCGGAGATTGGGTTTGGGTGCATATGAGAAAAGAGAGATTTCCAGCGCAAAGACGTTCCAAACTGCTTCCAAGAGGGGATGGTCCTTTCCAAGTTCTAGAACGCATCAATGACAACGCTTACAAGCTAAATTTGCCCGGTGAGCACAATGTTAGTGCTACTTTCAATATTACTGATTTGGGTCCTTTTGATGTAGGTGATGATTTGAGGGCAAATCCTTTTTAAGAGGAGGGCAATGATACAAATAATGGCATGACTACAAAGGAACCCGTTTAAGTTCCAACTAGGCCGGTTACAAGAGCACGAGCTAAAGTGTTCGAGGAGGCATTAAACGGGCTGGTTAAAGAAGTTTGGGCTCAAGCAAATTTGCGGAGGACCAATGAAGGTGATGAACATGTTCCACAAGGCTGGAATTCCATAATTCAAGCTATGGAATAATTCGGAAGAAATCCTCAAAGATTGCAGCATAATTGGCATGATATCCTTTTTTGACTCATCAAGGAGAACAAGTGGCTGCAATTTCAAGCAACCTTTTCAAGACAGCTCATTTACTTTCCTTATTTGATATTTTAGGTTCATAATTTCGATTGTGTAAGAAGAATGAGATCAGAAAATTCTTTGTTTTCTTTTTAGTTGTTTAGGCGAATTTAAGGCAGCTTATTTTGGGATTTTCCATTTTTTGCAGCTGCAAATTCGTGGACCTTTTGTATTTAAAAAGCTTTTGGCTTATTCGAAGGGGAGATCATATTTTTCAGAAAATTGGTGAGTTTTTTCTTATTCTTTTTGGTTCTTTGAAGGACTATTCGAACTTTTCATAATTTTTCGTGACATTCATCATCGATTAATAAAGCGGATTTCCACTACCGTTTGTGGAGTCTTCCTTATACCAAGGTTCTTGTTTCGTATTAAACAACGGGTTGAGATCAAATATACCAAGGTTCTTGTTTTTGTTGAAGCAACGGGTCGAGGTCTCCCAACCAAATCTGATCGTGGGCGTTCTTGGGTTTCCCTATTGTTTGATGGGTCTCGTTATTCTTGATGGGGTTCGCATCAGAGGAGCCAGAGGGGAGCGGAGGTCGCAGAGAAGCCACAAAACGCTCCTAATGTGCGTAGGAGAGAAAGAGTCCAACATCGGGAAGTGAGAGATGAAGATGGAGAGTATTATGGGGATGGTTTTGATGAAGAAGAAGATCGAGATTCGGTTGTTGGCAATAGGAGATATGGAGGGCGGTTTAGAAGAAATGACCCCGAGGCTTATCTTGAGTGGGAAAAAGGTTGAGTTAGTGTTCGATTGCTACAGTTACTCCGAAATGAAGAAGGTAAAACTTGCTGCGATTGAATTTTCTAACTAAGCTATAGTGTGGTGGGATCAGTTAGTGTTGAACAGATGGCAAAATAGGAAACGACTGGTAGAGACGTGGGAACAGATGAAAATAGTGACGAGGAAGCGATTTGTGCTCTACCATTACCATCGGGAGTTGTACAATAAATTGCAAACGCCCGGACAGGATAACCGGCATGTGGGGGATTATTATCAGGAGATGGAGATTGCTATGATCCGGGCTGACATCGAAGAAGATCGAGAGGCTACTATGGCTAGGTTCTTGAATGGCTTGAATCAAGAAATTCAGGATAGGGTGGAGATGCAGCATTATGTGGAATTGGAGGATATGGTGCACATGGCCATCAAGGTGGAGCAACAATTCAAGAGGAGGGGTGGTACATGTGCATCCCATAATTCGGGTTTTTTCCCATGGAAATCGAGTCATACGAAGAAAGAGGAGAAACTAGTTGCAAAACCCAAATTCGAGCCAAAACAAGAGACAACCAACCAAGGCACTCAAGGTAAATTCAGCCCTTCCACTTCTCGAAACCATGACATTAAGTGTTTTAAATGTCAAGGTAGGGGTTACATAGCAAGTCAATGCCCGAACAAAAGAGTCATGGTGATAAGGGGTAATGGAGAGACCGAAACTGATGACGAGTCCGATACCGACTCTATGCCACCATTGGAGGATGTGGATGATAAAGAATATGCAGTCCAAGGTGAATTTAAGGCAGCCTATTTTGGGGTTTTCCTTTTTTTCGCAGTTGCAAATTCGTGGACCTTTTGTATTTAAAAAGCTTTTGGCTTATTCGAAGGGGAGATCATATTTTTCAGAAAATTGGTAAGCTTTTTTTTATTCTTTTTGGTTCTTTGAAGGACTATTCGAACTTATCGGAATTTTTTGTGGCATTATTCATCGATGTATCAAGCGGATTTCCACTATCGTTTGTGGCGTCTTCCTTATACCAGGGTTCTTGTTTCGCATTAAACAACGGGTTGAGGTCAAATATACCAAGGTTCTTGTTTTTGTTGAAGCAACGGGTCGAGGTCTCCCAACCAAACCTGATCGTGAGCGTTCTTGAGTTTTCTTATTGTTTGACGGATCTCGTTATTCTTGATAGGGTTCGCATCAGAGGAACCAGAGGGGAGCGGAGTTCGCAGAGAAGCCACAAAACGCACCTAATGTGCGTAGGAGGGAAAGAGTCCAACATCGGGGAGTGAGAGTTGAAGATGGAGAGTATTATGGGGCTGGTTTTGATGAAGAAGAAGATCAAGATTTGGTTGTTGGCAATAGAAGATATGGAGGGCGGTTTAGAGAAGATAGGAATCGGAAAGATAACAACTTGGGTAGTATTAAGATGAAAATTCCAGCGTTTCAAGGAAGAAATGACCCCGAGGCTTATCTTGACTGGGAAAAAAGTAGAGTTAGTGTTCGATTGCCACAGCTACTCTGAAATAAAGAAAGTAAAACATGCTGCCATTGAATTTTCTGACTATGCTATAGTGTGGTGGGATCAGTTAATGTTGAACAGGTGGCGAAATAGGAAACGACCGGTAGAGACATGGGAACAGATGAAAATAGTGATGAGGAAGCGGTTTGTGCCCTGCCATTACCACCAAGAGTCGTACAATAAATTGCAAATGCTTAGGCAGGGTAACCGGCGTGTGGAGGATTATTATCAGGAGATGGAGATTGCTATGATCCAGGAAACATCGAAGAAGACCGAGAGGCTACTATGGCTAGGTTCTTGAATGGCTTGAATCAAGAAATTCATGATAGGGTGGAGATGCTGCATTATGTGGAATTGGAGGATATGGTGCACATGGCCATCAAGGTGGAGCAACAACTCAAGAGGAGGGGTGGGACACGTACATCCCATAATTCAGGTTTTTTCCATGGAAACTGAGTCATGTGAAGAAAGAGAAGAAACCAGCTGCAAAACCCAAATTCGAGCCAATACAAGAGACAACCAACCATGGCACTCAAGGTAAATTCAGCTCTTCCACTTCTCGAAATCGTGACATTAAGTGTTTTAAATATCAAGGCAGGGGTTACATAGCAAGTCAATGCCCGAACAAGAGAGCTAAGGTCAATAGAAGTGTTCCTGCAAAAAAGCTAAGGTCTTAGCTACTTCAAGATGTCCCATTAATCCCCTCCATTGGATTCCTGCACTAACAAATCCCTCAAAGAACAGTTAGGCATACATAACTTATTTTCTTGAAACAAGAACCCATCATATCTTCCCATCTAAATCCGATGTTCTTCTTGATCACTTCGGTAAGTGGTGCGGCTATGCTGCTAAAATCCTTCACAAACCGTCGGTAAAAACTAGCAAGTCCATGAAAGCTACGAACATTGCCAACACTTGTGGGACTTGGCCACTCTTGGATTGCTCGTACCTTGCCAGGAATTTGAGGATATATTTCCCAAGGAAACACCACATGGATTTCTACCAATTCGATGGATTGAACACCAAATTGACTTTGTTCCCGGTGCGACAATTCCAAACCGACCACCCTATAGGAGCAATTCCGAGGAGACAAAGGAGCTTCAACGGCAAGTAAGTGAGTTGTTGGAGAAGGGGTACGTGAGGGAGAGCATAAGTCCGTGCGCCGTTCCAGTTTTACTTGTACCCAAGAAGGATGGGGTGTGGAGAACGTGCGTTGATTGCTGAGCTATCAACAACATAACGGTATAGTATCGTCGTCCTATTCCTCGCTTGGATGACATGTTAGATGAGTTGCATGGTTCTTGTGTGTTCTCTAAGATTGATTTATGGAGTGGTTATCATCAGATTGGAATGAAAGAATGAGATGAATGGAAAACTGCTTTTAAAACAAAATATGATTTGTATGAACGGTTGGTTTTTGCCTTTTGGTTTGACTAATGCACCAAGCACTTTTATGAGACTCATGAATCATGTTTTGTGTGCATTTATAGGCAGGTTTGTTGTTGTCTATTTTGATGATATACTCATTTATAGCAAAAATATGGATGATCGTGTCGTACATTTGAAATCAGTTTTAGATGTGCTTAGGAAAGAAAAGTTATTTGCTAAGATGAAGAAGTGTACTTTTTGCACCGATAAGCTTGTATTTCAGGGATTTGGTGTGTTAGTGCACAAGGCATACAGATTGATGAAGAGAAGGTACGAGCAATCCAAGAGTGGCCAAGTTCCACAAGTTTAGGCAATATTCGTAGTTTTCATGGACTTGCTAGTTTTTACCGGCGGTTTGTGAAGGACTTTAGTAGCATAGCCGCACCACTTACCGAAGTGATCAACAAGATCGTCGAATTTAGATGGGGAGAAGAACAAGAGAAGGTGTTTCAGCAAATCAAAGAGAAACTAAACAATGCCCCCTTATTGTCTTTACCTAACTTTTCTAAAATGTTTGAGATTGAATGTGATGCCTCAAGTATTGATATTGGCGCAGTTCTTGCAGGAGGGACGACCAATTGCTTACCTCAACGAGAAATTAAGCGGGGCAGCTTTAAACTACCCGACTTATGACAAGGAGTTGTATGCATTGGTTCGAGTTTTGGAGACATGGCAGCACTATCTATGGCCTAAGGAGTTCGTGATTCACACCGATCATGAGTCCTTAAAACACTTGAAGGGCTAACACAAAGCTCGTTGGGTAGAGTTCATTGAGATGTGGAAATATGTCATCCGGTATAAGCAACGGGTTGAGGTCTCCCAACCAAACCTGATCGTGGGCGTTCTTGGGTTTCCCTGTTGTTTGACGGGTCTCGTTTTTCTTGACGGGGTTCGCATCAGAGGAGCCACAAACCGACCACCCTATAGGAGCAATCCCAAGAAGACAAAGGAGCTTCAACGGCAGGTAAGTGAGTTGTTGGAGAAGGGGTACGCGAGGGAGAGCATGAGTCCATGCGCCGTTCCAGTTTTACTTGTACCCAAGAAGGATAGGGCGTGGAGAATGTGCGTTGATTGCCGGGCCATCAACAACATAATGGTAAAGTATCGTCATCCTTTTCCTCGCTTGGATGACATGTTAGATGAGTTGCTTGGTTCTTGTGTGTTCTTTAAGATTGATTTAAATAGTGATTATCATCAGATTAGAATGAAAGAAGGAGATGAATGGAAAACTACTTTTAAAACAAAATATGATTTGTATGAATGGTTAGTTATACCTTTTGGTTTGACTAATGCGCCAAGCACTTTTATGAGACTTATGAATCAAGTTTTGCGTGCATTTATAGGCAGGTTTGTTGTTGTCTATTCTAATAATATACTCATTTATAGCAAAAACTTGGATGATCGTGTCGTACATTTGAAATCGGTTTTAGATGTGCTTAGGTAAGAAAAGTTATTTGCTAACATGAAGAAGTGTACTTTTTGCACCGATAAGCTTGTATTTCTGGGATTTGTTGTTAGTGCACAAAGTATACAGGTGGATGAAGAGAAGGTACGAGCAATCCAGGAGTGGCCAAGTCCCACAAGTGTAGGCAATGTTCGTAATTTTCATGGGCTTGCTAGTTTTTACCGGCGGTTTGTGAAGAACTTTAGTAGCATAGCCGCACCACTTGCTGATGTGATCAAGAAGAACGTCGGATTTAGATGGGGAGAAGAACGAGAGAAGGCATTTCAGCTAATCAAAGAGAAGCTAAGCAACGCCCCCTTATTGTCTTTATCTAACTTTTCTAAAATATTTGAGATTGAATGTGATGCCTCAGGTATTGGTATTGGCGCAATTCTTGCAGGAGGGACGACTAATTGCTTACATCAAAACATGGGAGGATTGTTTGCCACACGTAGAGTTTGCTTATAATTGTTCTATTCATTCTGCTGTTAAATTTTTACTGTTTGAAATTGTTTATGGTTTTAATCCCTTGACTCCATTGGATTTATCTTCGTTACCTGTTTCTGAGCGTGTTAATTTGGATGGAAAGGAAAAGGCTAAATTTGTGAAGCATATACATGAGAAGGCAAGGCTCAATATAGACAGGAGAACAGAGCAATATGCAAAACAAGCCAACAAAGGTCGACATAAGCTGATTTTTGAGCCCGGAGATTGGGTTTGGTTGCATATGAGAAAAGAGAGATTTCTGGAGCAAAAACGGTCCAAACTGCTTCCAAGAGGGGATGTTTCTTTCCAAGTTCTAGAGCACATCATTGACAACGCTTACAAGCTAGATTTGCCTGGTGAGTACAATGTTAGTGCTACTTTCAATATTACTGATTTGAGTCCTTTTGATGTAGGTGATGACTTGGGGGCAAATCCTTCTCAAGAGGAGGGGAATGATGCAAATTATGACATGACTACAAAGGAACCCGTTCAAGTTCCAACTAGGCCAGTTACAAGAGCACGAACTAAAGTGTTCAAGGAGGCATTAAACGGGCTGGGTAAAGAAGTTTGGGCTCAAGCAAATTTGTCGAGGACCATTGAAGGTGATGAACATGTTCTATAAGGCTGGAATTCCATAATTCAAGCTGTGGAATAATCCGGAAGAAATCCTCAAAGATTGTAGCATATTTGGCTTGATATTGCGGCTTAGTTTCCATCCTTGGTTGCTTTCCCGTTTTTGACTCATCAAGAAGAATAAGTAGCTGCAATTTCAAGCAACATTTTCAAGACAACTGATTTTCTTTCCTTATTTGATATTTTAGGTTCATAATTTCGGTTGTCTAAGAAGAAAAGGATCAAAAAATTCCTTGTTTCCTTTTTAGCTGTTTAGAAGAATTTAAGGCAGCTTATTTTGGGGTTTTCCTTTTTTTGCAGCCGCAAATTCGTGGACCTTTTGTATTTAAAAAGCTTCTGACATATTCGAAGGGGAGATCATATTTTTCAGAAAATTGGTTAGTTTTTTTTTATTCTTTTTGGTTCTTTGAAGGACTACTCAAACTTATCGAAATTTTTCGTGGCGTTCATCATCGACTTATCAAGCGGATTTTCACTACCGTTTGTGGCGTCTTCCTTATACCAAGGTTCTTGTTTCGCATTAAACAACGGGTTGAGGTCAAATATACCAAGGTTCTTGTTTTTGTTGAAGCAACGGGTCGAGGTCTCCCAACCAAACCGGATCGTGGGCGTTCTTGGGTTTTCCTATTGTTCGACGGGTCTCGTTATTCTTGACGGGGTTCGAATCAGAGTAGCTAGAGGGGAATGGAGGTCATAGAGAAGCCACAAAATGCTCCTAATGTGTGTAGGAGGGAAAGAGTCCAACATCGGGGAGTGAGAGATGAAGATGGAGAGTATTATGGTGCTGGTTTTGATGAAGAAGAAGATCGAGATTCGGTTGGAGATATGGAGGGCGGTTTAGAGAAGATAGGAATCGGGAAGATAACAACTTGGGTAGTATTAAGATGAAAATTCCAGCGTTTCAAGGAAGAAACGACCCCGAGGTTTATCTTGAGTGGGAAAAAGGTAGAGTTAGTGTTCGATTGCCACAACTACTCCAAAATGAAGAAGGTAAAACTTGCTGCCATTGAATTTTCGGACTATGCTATAGTGTGGTGGGATCAGTTAGTGTTGAACAGGCGGCAAAATAGGGAACGACCGGTAGAGACGTGGGAACAGATGAAAATAGTGATGAGAAAGCGGTTTATACCCTGCCATTACCATCGATAGTTGTACAATAAATTGCAAACGCTTAGACAGGGTAACCGGCGTGTGGAGGATTATTATCGGGAAATGGAGATTGCTATGATCCGGGCTAACATCGAGAAAAAGACCGAGAGGCTACTATGGCTAGGTTTTTGAATGGCTTGAACCAAGAAATTCATGATAGGGTGGAGATGCAGTATTATGTGGAATTGGAGGATATAGTGCGCATGGCCATCAAGGTGGAGCAACAACTTAAGAGACGGGGTGGTACATGTGCATCCCATAATTCGGGTTTTTTCACATGGAAACTGAGTCATGTGAAGAAAGAGGAGAAACCTGCGGCAAAACCCAAATTGGAGCCAAAACAAGAGACAACCAACCATGGCACTCAAGGTAAATTCAGCCCTTCCACTTCTCGAAACTGTGACATTAAGTATTTTAAATGTCAAGACAGGTGTTACATAGCAAGTCATTGCCCGAACAAAAGAGTCATCATGATAAGGGGTAATGGAGAGATCGAAACCGACGACGAGTCCGATACCGACTCTATGCCACCATTGGAGGACGTGGATGATGAAGAATATGCGGATTATGGGATGCTTGGAAGGGTTCCTTCTCTGTTCGTGGTGTTTGGAAGTCGTTGCGCCCGCGTCATAGTAGAGTGGACTGGTGGAAGCTTGTTTGGCATAGCCAAGCTATTCCAAGGATGTCCTTTATTCTTTGGTTAGCCATCCAAGATGCCTTGTATACTCAAGCTAAGCTTAGATGCTTTGGCATTATTCAGGTTGCCCAATGTGTTTTGTGTGGGGGTGGGCATGAGGATGTAGATCATTTATTTTTTGAGTGCCCATTCTCTCAGCGCATCTGGCCCGTTCTTTGTGCCAAGTGTAATATTCTATGGGCCTCGCGTAGATGGATGGATACGGTCTCTTAGTTTTCTCACATGGATGGTCGTTCACTCTTGGGTCGAACTGCAAAGATTATGGTGGCAGCTGCGGTCTGCTACATTTGGAGGGAACGTAATGCTCGTTTGCATGGCGATGGCCCTAAACATGAGTGTGTTCTTCTGAGAGAGATTACTTTTTGTATTGTGACTCGGATTAATCTCACACGGGGTGTGATTCCATCTCCTGCTAACAGATGGCTTCACGGTTCGTGGAGATTCTCTGATGATATCTTTTGATACTCTCATCATTTTGTTTTTACAAGCTTTGTAGTTAGTTGTTGTGGCTAGAGGGGTATGTCATCTTAGCCTTTGATTTCTGGGGTATGCCCCTATGCATTTGTATGTTATTTCTTCAATTTGGATATATACACACTTACCTTTATCCAAAAAAGAATATGCGGTCCAAGGTGAACTGTTGGTGTCAAGAAGACTCCTAAGCTTGCAAGCAAAAGAGGTTGAAGAAGTGCAGCGGGAGAACATCTTTCATACTAGGTGCTATGTCAAAGACAAGGTATGTAGTATGATTGTTGATGGAGGAAGTTATACTAATGTTGCAAGCACAACCTTGGTGGAGAAATTAGGATTGCCCATACTGAAACATCCTAGACTGTACAAGTTACAATGGTTGAATGATAGTGGCGAGGTAAAGGTGAATAAGCAGGTTTTGGTTTCATTCCACATCGAAAAATATGAAGATGAAGTTTTGTGTGATGTAGTTCCGATGCAAGCTGGATATTTACTATTAGGCCGATCGTGGCAATTCGATCGGAGAGTTAAGGATGATGGTTTCACCAACAAATACTTGTTCGTGCTCAACCAAAAACCCAACACTCTTGTACCGATGACACCGAAACAGGGCTATGACGATCAAGTGAGGTTGCAAAAAGAGAGTGATCAAAAGAAAGAGAGTGAGCAAAAGAAAAATAGTGAAAATCGGAGAGTGGCCGAGCAAAATGAGAGAGAAAAAGAAAATCAAAATTCAGCCATTGAGAGAAATTCAAAGAAAAAACAAAAGAATTTCTACGCAAAAGTGAGTGAGATTAGGCGAGCAATGTTTTCAAATCTTTCGATGATTGTACTTTTGTACAAAGAGGCCTTTTTAAACACTAACGAACTTGACCCTGCTTTGCCTAGTTCTGTTGTTCCTCTTTTGAAGGAATTTGAGGATGTCTTTTCCGAGGAAACGCCACATGGATTACCACCAATTCGAGGGATTGAACACCAAATTGATTTTGTTCCCGGTGCGACAATTCCAAACCGACCACCCTGTAGGAGCAATCCCGAGGAGACAAAGGAGCTTCAACGGCAGGTAAGTGAGTTGCTGGAGAAGGGGTACATGAGGGAGAGTATGAGTCCATGCGTCGTTCCAGTTTTACTTGTACCTAAGAAGGATGGGACGTGGAGAATGTACGTTGACTGCCGAGCCATCAACAACATAACGGTAAAGTATCGTCATCCTATTCCTCGCTTAGATGACATGTTAGATGAGTTGCATGGTTCTTGTGTGCTCTCAAATATTGATTTAAAGAGTGGTTATCATCAGATTAGAATGAAAGAAGGAGATGAATGGAAAACTGTTTTTTAAAAAAAAATATGATTTGTATGAATGGTAAGTTATGCCTTTTGGTTTGACTAATGCACCAAGCACTTTTATGAGACTTATGAATCATGTTTTGCGTGCATTTATAGGCAACTTTGTCGTTGTCTATATTGATGATATACTCATTTATAGCAAAACCTTGGATGATCGTGTCGTACATTTGAAATCGGGTTTAGATTTGCTAACATGAAGAAGTGTACTTTTTCCACCAATAAGCTTGTATTTCTGAAATTTGTTGTTAGTGCACAAGGCATACAGGTTGATGAAGAGAAGGTACGAGCAATCCAAGAGTGCCCAAGTCCAACAAGTGTAGGCAATGTTCGTAGTTTTCTTGGACTTGCTAGTTTTTACCGGCGGTTTGTGAAGGACTTTAGTAGCATAGCCGCACCACTTACTGAAGTGATCAAGAAGAACGTTGGATTTAGATGGGGAGAAGAACAAGAGAAGGTGTTTCAGCTAATCATGAAGAAGCCAAGCAACGCCCCCCCTTATTGTCTTTACCTAACTTTTCTAAAATATTTGAGATTGAATGTGATGCCTCAGGTATTGGTATTGGCGCAGTTCTTGCAGGAGGGACGACCAATTGCTTATTTCAACGAGAAATTAAGCGGGGCAGGCTTAAACTACCCGACTTATGACAAGGAGTTGTTTGCATTGGTTCGAGCTTTGGAGACATGACAGCACTACCTATGGCCTAAGGAGTTCGTGATTCACACCGATCATGAGTCCTTAAAACACTTGAAGGGCCAACACAAGCTACATAAAAGGCATGCTCGTTGGGTAGAGTTCATTGAGACATTTCCATATGTCATCCGGTATAATCAAGGTAAGGAGAAGTGGTCGCCGACGCACTTTCTCGCAGGTATGCATTACTCTCTACACTTGATGCAAAATTGCTTGGATTTGAACACATTAAAAATTTAAACATTGATGACCATGAATTTTGTGAAGAGTACCGGGCTTGTGAGAAAAACGCTTGTGGTAAGTTCTTTAGACATTTTGGAGAAAATAAGTTATGTGCGCCTAACTGTTCTTTGAGGGATTTGTTAGTGCTGGACTCCAATGGAGGGGGATTAATGGGACATTTTGGAGTAACTAAGATCTTAGCTTTTTTGCAGAAAAACTACTATTGGCCATACATGAAACGAGATGTTGAGCGGATTTGTGGTAGATTGTCACATGTAGTCAAGCTAAATCCAGGGTGCAGCCCAACAGTTTGTATACTCCTTTGTCCATTCCTAGTGTGCCTTAGATTGATATTTCAATGGACTTTGTCTTAGGATTACCTAGGACTAAACGTGGAAGAGATTCGATTTTCGTGGTTGTGGATAGATTTTCTGAGATGGCACACTTTATTCCATGTCACAAAATGGATGATGCTTCGTATGTTGCTGATTTGTTCTTTAGGAAGATTGTG
>JAOXJJ010057137.1:0-14937 GCA_025769935.1 Phoenix roebelenii | reverse complement strand
ATCAAATAAACTACAGACAGTAGAGATGCCACAAATTAGTTGAAAGGGATGAAAAAAATAAGCAAAATTCAGAATGCAAGATTTGAGTTTTGATACTCGACATACAAAGATATCTCATATGCCAAATATAAATAATTTAAATGGTCAATTAAATTACATTACGTACCTTTGTTTTAATTTTTGATTTATTTATAGTTCTATAAATACACAAAAGAAACATCCGATTCTTCTCTTGCATTTGATTGTAAAAATCGCCGAAACCTAGCAGCCAATCTTAGCTCATCTGGTTGGGACAAGCCTCCATTTTAAAGAGGTCTAGGATTCAAACCTTGATAATGGCATCCTTATTCTCGAAAGAGAGTTGCAGGGGAGAGGTTTAACAGATGGGCCTCATTTCAAGTACTCTTGTTCTTCTGACACCTTGTTTGTTTCAATTTTTCCCTCGTTGCCAGTTAAAACAGAATTTACTGCTAGTTAACATAGAAATTACTAATTAATAACGAAAATGCCATAATCTAAGACATAATGTCAGGATAAACAATTATCAGAGACATATTAATTATTCCATCCTGACTTTATAAAAATCCAAATTCTTGATAATGATTTAGACATCTTAAGACATAATGTCAGGATAAACAATTATCAGAGACATTTTAATTATTCCATCCTGACTTTATAAAAATCCAAATTCTTGATAATGATTTAGACATCTTACAAATGTAGACTGAAACTAACAGGCTCGTTTGTTGCAAAATTATATACATCAGATCAAATTATTCTATCCTATGGCATTTAAAGTGTTCCGACCAAATACACATCCAAGTAACCCTCCCAAACTCTCTCTGCCCCCTCACCCCCCTTGATGACACCAATTGCTGCTACAGGACATGAGAGGGAATAGAACATTCCAAGCCACGTTCATCGAATAAAACATATACAATAAGTAACAAAATTAAAAAGATTTAACATCCTAGACAACACCAAGTTCATTCATGGAATAAAACATGAAACAAATTTAATGACGGAAGGCTTCAGATAGATCCAGTGATCCGTTTGGACCAATGTTCCCAGATTGCCTCAGGGCAGAAAGGCATTCACCAGTGTCCAAAGAAAAAGAATTAGTAGGAGTATACTTGTGAGAACGCTACTTATATCGATTGGCATACTATAGCAGTTTCATAGTAGATTATGGAGTTACATCATCTCGAAAGTCTGAAGGTCACCGAAAATACTCAGATATGCAATTGATGACTGGTGGTCGCCTAGCATATGCAATCATTTCCTCGAGGTAAAAATTGAAGTGTAGTAAATGACAATAAGGAAAACTGGTTCAGGGTACACACAGTTGCTCCACATGCTGAGTGATGACATCTGGGCAAGACTGGGCTCGGAGTAGTTCCAAGCGATGGAAATGTGGGACAAACTGTAGGACATAATCTTCATCTGCAGGCATGAGTTGATCAATCCAAGTCAGCCCTCATTTTTTGATAATAATAGAAACAGTAATCCAAAGCACATAGAGGAAAATAGACTGGTCGATGCTACAAAAACTTACTCTCTTTAACAGTTCCGTAGAGCCAACATAGAACCTCATCGGCAAATGCCAGGCATACCCCACCCTGCAATGTTTAGAACACATCTTTACTACCCAATGGAATTGCACTCAACATTAACCACTGACTGAATAATCATTTTACCATGTACAGATGATTTTATGCAAAATATACCTAAATTCAGATCTAGAAAAGTTCAAAGTGAATATTTAGCTTAGAATTATGGGTAACAACTTCAGAACTAGCTGGTCACAGTTGTGGATAAAGACTACCAAAGGAATGGAGTCTTAAAAGTACTCACCAAGACTACACTAAGGAAGAAGTCAGCGAAAGTGATCTCATAACTAAGAAAAGCGGTATCAGAAACGAAGAATGAGGGAGGTACCACTCTCCCATTGGGAACAGTTAGAAATCATGTAGTACAGGGGTGGAAGGTGAATTTTAGAAGGATGAAACAAAAACAAGCAGCAGTGTGCACAACACGGCAGATTGCCTCCTAGAATGCTATATGGGCTAGTTTTTGCCATCAACAGATTTTGGACCTGCTATACTTTAACTTATAGCTTGATATTCGAACACTGCCCCTCTATTGGAGGACAAGAAAATTAACATTTCTAAGCCAAAAAATCACTATAACGAGCTCCTTGTTCATTGAAGTAATCTAGTTAGACATAATAGGTCATATTGATAATGAGCTCCTTTTTTTATTCTTCTACACAATAAAACATTTGGTCCTAAATATAAAAAACAAATCACAATAGTTCAAGTAGACCTATTGGTTTTCCAGCCTTCATACCCTTATGCTTAAAGTGCAGTTGAAGAGATGGAATTGTATGTTTTCCAGAAAATACACTATCTAGTACTTCTTAAACAGGTAGCCACACGTTAAAATGATAATGAAAGGTTGGAATTGGAAAAGACAGCATCAATCTCCTCATTGTATTTACACGTATTAATTTGCATACCTGCCAATAGTTCTTCATTTTCACTCTCTGTGTTATATCTTTGGTTCTTAACCTCTCAGTCCGGACAAGTATCCCAGCATCATTCCTGCATTAGGCAACAAGTTTCAGAGTATTAATAAGCATAAATGTAACAAAAATCTAGCAGAACAAACAGCTCAAATTTATTGTATTATCTAACCAGCTCCAGTAGTGAAACCACCAACAAAATCAAGCAGTAAATTAGTTTGGCCTCTCAACCAAACCATTGACCATGAGTAAAGTAACACCATTTAATGGAATTAAATCACCCTCTAATTCTTAAGCTTTTTATTAACAAAATAGAAAATAACAGCATTTTAAAATGAGGGTGCATGCGGCCACATATGCATATGCAATCCTTTGACTGCACTGCATTGTCTATATGTAGTTAATATATGCAGTCATGCCGCATATGGACCAAAAGGCCCACATAACATTGTGCTGCAGCATATACAGCCTGCTTAGCATGGTGCTGCTGCATATATGACATGCTTAGCATTGTCGGTTCACATATGTGGCCGACTTTTATGTGGACTCGTGGATATAGTGGCTTCAAGCTGATAGTTTGGTTGGATGCCGATTTTCAACAGGCTGGATAGAGGTATTAAAAAAGTCAACATGTTAACTATGTTACAGTTGTTTCTGTTAGGTGTAAGCAACAAGTAATTTTATGTAGACTCATGTAACTGGAGTGGATTCAAGCTGCTGGTTTGGTTGGACGTGGACAGGCTGGATAGAGGTATTAAGAATGTTAATCCATTAACTATGTTATAATTGTTTCCGTTTGTTGACCCTAGTATGATTTTGATGTTTACAAAGCCATTGAGGTCATATGGTAGTATTAATGCCATTAACTCAATTGATCTAGTACATAAATACTTAAGGAAGAAAGAAACGATACATTCTTGATATGCTCTACATATACGATTGAAACAACTCTCAATAACTCATCTAAAGACAAATTTATTAGAAAAACTTGAGGAAAAACCTAAATTTCATTTTGACAAAGTTAAGAGTCAAGTTTCCTTTGTTAAAGGGCAATTCTATCTTTTTCATAGTTAAAGAGATGAAATTTTTATGTGCCATGCATCCTAAATGAAAATAAATGACTCGCTATGTCTTATATTAGTTTTGTGTGCAAATCTAACCTAAAGATGCAGAAAATCAGGATTGGAGTCGACCCCAGAAAGTTTGGAGTCGACTCTGGTAGATTTGGCACAATACTAGAGTCGACCCTAGAAATTTGGCACAATACTCGAGTTGACCCCAACCAGTTTCAACGAAAATTTGCTCACTGGATTTTCCGTCGGAGCCGACTTCACCAAAGCTCGAGTCGACCCCAGCCATGCTCAAGTCGACCCCATCAAAATCCGAGTCGATCTCAGCTTGTATCAACAGGAAAAGTGTTCTCTGGAATTCCCTGTCAGAGCCGACTCCATCAAAACTCGAGTCGACCCCAGGCAAGCCCGAGTCGACCCAAGGGCAACTCGAGTCGACCCCAGGGCAACTCGAGTCGACCCAAGCTCGACTGATAGCCTAACGGCTAGTTCTGCAGATGTACTTTTTAAGGCTCCAACGGCTAGAAACTGATTTTTGGAGGTTGAAGAAATATTTAAGAGCCATTATTCATCAGAAAAAATATCCTTTTGAGAATTTAAGTGAGCATTCAAGAAAAAGAGTTATTCAAGAGAGTTTCATTCATTGCTTCAGTTCAAATCCAAAAGAAGGGTGTTAAGCAGAATTCAAGTGCTTTCAAGAGCTCAACCAATTCATTAAAGAGTGAAGCAATCTCAGTGAAGAAACGAAAAGTGCCTTCAAAGTGGTAACATTTCTCCTTTCTTCTCTTTAGTGCATATTTGTCTTATTTGCTCATTAAGGAGCTTTATACTTTGATTCACTTATTCTTCTTGTAAGGTTTGTTGGTGAGCTCGTAAAACCAACTGTGTAGGTTTGTTGGTGAGCCCGTAAAACTAATGGTGTAGGTTCTTGTTGGTGATCTCGTAAAATTAACTGTTAGGTTTTTGGATTATGAGTCCGGTAAAACAATCCAACTGTAATTCGAGGGGTTATAGTGAATTCCCAATGGAACGCTTGGAGAATGGACGTAGGTGCCTTGGAGTGCACCGAACTACTATACGTGCTTGTGCTTGCATTGTGTTTACTTTGTGCCACTTACTTTATTTCCTTTATTATATTGAGTAGTTGCTCTAGCTTGATTTCTTAAAGTGATTTAATTGTAATTGCGTAGAGCTTAATTACTCTTGCTTTCATTGCACTTATACTCTTCACATAGGCCAGATTGAGTATTCATTTACAAATGAATTTGAGGTCATAAAATTTAGAAAATCCAATTCACCCCCCCTCTTGGGTTGTCACCTTGGGCAACACCGTTAGGTGTTAAGCAACAATTAGTAAGCATTTATTGTTAGCTGTTCTTGTTACTAGTATTGCTATTATTTATCCAAAAAATATTGCTAACACTACTGTTTGTATTCAACATATTTATATTTTTGAATAGTTAAAAATAGTAAATGTATTATGCAACAGCACACATGGCCCGCATATTGCACGCGCACTATGAGGTCCCTTGACCGCCCACGTACCGCTACCACTTCTTGAAACATGAGGAAAGAATATGATCTGCATGAAAATATATTGTTGCGGCCAATCAAGAACAACTCCCACCATTAGGGCAAAACATATATGCATCAGTGATGGTGCTGGGACTGGGATGCTGATGCCCCTATTAGAATAATTGTGATATCCTACCGGTAGCCCTTGTAAAATTTGTGACCTTTTCTTTATTTTTCCTCACCATGCAGTCTATCAACACCCAATCCCTGGCTATCATAGTCTTCCTTATATCTTCATCACAATTTACATCAAGGTTTTCCTCGATTTTTAGCCAAAGAATAACTGAAAGATGCATCTTCCATCCAAGTTTGCCAATAGAAAACTCACCTACCCACCATATATTGCATAATTTTTTATTAGATATAATATGACCTGAATGCAATTCATGACAGCGCAAGTACTTCACAATGGAAAAAAATGGCGGGCGAATCTAGGACTCTTAAAAGTTTTCAAATGAGACCTCCCAAAGTTTTCTAGTCATTAGAAGCGGCCATTTATGGGGGAATGTCCAAAAATAACCCCCACGAGTATTTGGCATTTTATCAAGCACATACAATGGATTTGGAATGTAAATTCAGGCCTTATTTTGTAAGGTGAACATTTATGCTATCATAGCTAACCTATTTGTTTATAGTCTTTAGAATGTGTGCTCTAGTTATTTTTAACACATTCACGCTCTAGTTTTTTTTTTAACACATTCACATCCATATGATTTGTCCAGATGCAACTGATGGGGCCCTTTATTGTTGTTCCACTATTTATTTCCTTGTGCTTTGGAAATGATCTCAATAAACTGTGCAGCTTACATCTCAGATCACAATGAGGTTCATGCTGTACATCACTAGACTGTCTTAGCCTTTTAATGGTTGGCTATAGCATGGTTACTTAGGTTACCATGCAATCAAATCAAAGGAAATGCAACCCAACATAGTATAAGCTATTATGGCGAGAAAAGGGGATAAATGATGTTTAAGAGACAGAACTACCTGAATCCAATTACAATATATGGAACCCCAGCAAGAAATGATTGGATCTGCAAGAAGGAAAGTCAAGTTAAAATCCTCGATGCCATCATGAAGCATGCCATCCATATAACAAACTTAAATTTCCACATGACAGAAAAAAGTGAAGTAATCTTGTTTAACATCTCTTAAACTTATATTTAATTTATATCAGGATAACTAACAATGCATTGTAGAACCAGAACTTCGAAGGCATATATACACATTATAAGAAGATCGTTATAATCCCCTTTTGTTGGCTAACTGTACATCCCTTATTAAGCAGGCAAATGCCTTACCACAAACCAGACTAAAAACTGAGCCAAACAAAAAATAAAAGCAGTACTAGAATAAAATTTAAAAAAAAAGCCAATTAATCAACCACATATATTCACATTAGAGCAACCAGCCCCAACGGACTCAAGAGCATTGGCATGAAAATGGCAAAACCAGTCAACAACCAAAATGCTTCAGATTAAGCAGATCCTGGTAAAAGACGACAGCAGTGCTAATAATATGTAACATGTATGGACAATTTACATTATCCAACAAACAAGGAACTCTGATGTTCCTGTATGACTCGTGTGAATCTTTTTTGACATTTTGCAACTAACAAGGATTTGGCTTTAATTATTTAAGGTGCCTGATAGAAATGATGGGAACAGGAAGAATCAATGGATGAACACATGATCAACTTGTTTGCAGCTATTTAAAGAATGTTTTTGTATCAGTTGCTAATTTAAAAAGCTTCTTACACAAAAAATTGCTTCATAAAGTCAAATCAGTCTGTTGTAAACTCTATTCTGCCAAAGAAAAGTTGCAAAAAACTGAGAAGAATGAATACATCGTACTTTACAAAACATTAGGAGCATCAAACAATTTCAAACTCAATTGTTATATGTACAGTTTAATGTTCAGACAAAACCAATCCAAAAGCAACAGGTATCCATCAAATTTGATCAGTTTCAGATCACGACGACAAAGCTTGGTTGAAAACAGTCTCCAAGTCTCATTTTAGCATCTGGGTTTTGCTTATGGATAATAAATTGCACAGCAGGAGAAAATTTTCAAAGATAAACTCTAAATTTTGCGAGTTTTGAGAAGTTCTATAAGAATTTGGGTGCTCGGGTTTGATAAAAAAGAATTTAAAATATTTTTTTATGTTCAGGCTGCTTCCAATAGGTCTAGAACCATGAACTGTCAAAAGACCCTTAACAAACAAATAAAATGTAATTACAGAAATTCAGCAGAATTTTTTTTCTTATTATGAATTTGATAAATTGATGATGAATTTAACTTCTTAATTGTTGAAGACTTACATTAAAAAATTAATCAAAACATGAACTAGTCCCATTTTCTCTCTCATATTCTAGTAATTTAGTCGCGTTTACATCCATGTCTATCATAAAGGAGGACTGGAAGCAGATCTGACTTTGTTATCCAACTGCATCATTGACATCAGTTATAAATTGATTTATTAGCAGCTTCTGTAAGAACTGTCTGACTTGATCGGTAGCAACTAGCAAGTAACTTTCAAAACCATCAAATATCGATAAATGCATTGGTCTATCTTGAGTTTTGTCCAGCAGCTTAATATAAGCAGATCTCAGGTGCTCCAAATGCACAAACACATATGAGCTCATCAATGTGCTTCACAAATAGAGCGCACGCATGCGCAGCTCAACTTGTCAGTGCACTCCAAAATGAGCAAAAAGACCAGTTTCACAATTATCATAAGTTCTCTCACACACAAATGAACTCATCAATGTGCTCCAAAATGTGCAAAAAGACCGGCATCATAAATAGCATAAGCAGATTCAAGTGTGCAAAACATACATCCACACATATCAACTCATCAATGCACTCCAAAATTTGCAAAATAACCAGCTTCACAAATAGCATAATCAGTGAAAAATATACAACAAGTCTATGCTCTATTACTCTCCACATTATATATCCTTCATCTCTACCATATACACACACATATATCAACTCAACAATGCACTCCAACAGATCTATCCTCTATTATCCTGTAGGATCAATCAAGTCTTTCACATTATATATCCTTTCGTTCCATGAGATTCCTTGCAAGTTTTAGGTGCCGAAAAATGTACTAGTGCTGTCTAAAATTGAAGTGTTGCCCTCACCTCTATAGATACTCCTGCAAGCATTAGCAAGAAGTTCTTCACATTAAATGCCCATGTCTAGAAGATACCTTAAAAATATTAGCTTTTTGAGAAAGTACTGAGATTTCCTTAAAAATTGATGCACCCCTCTCATCTCTTCATATACTTTCGCCTGGAAGCAACACAACAACCAGTATATCTTAAACTCTCACAAAACAAATTTAACTTCAGCACCATTCCTTCGTAAATCTGAGTGTTACAAATAACCATGGTTTTTATTTTTGAAGAAAATATTACAATATTGTTCTGGCAAAGTTTTTCAGGCAATTGGTTATTTAGAGTTTTATGGAGTTTGTCTCTAACGTAGGTCAGTTCAACAACCTACTTCAACAGGAATGTCATGACTAACAAGAACTCTCTCAATGTTGTTAGAAGAAATGTTAAATTGGTGGCACAGAGATCCTTCCTATCTACACCACTACCTGCACTGAGCCATTAAGGAAATGAAGATCATAGAAGTGGCTACAGGTCACAACTGTCCTTGAGTCCTAATGTGTCTGACCATTTTTATATAAAAAAATATAAAAATAAGCATATCAGAATAGTAACATATGTAGACTGTTAATCTAAGTGAATTAATAAATGGAGCATTTTCCTTGCATGACACCTAAAAGCATCGATAAACTTCATGTGATATTGTTTAACATTTGCTACAGTTGAATGTTTCTAAAAGTAAACTCCAAAAGGATGTCCCATGCACCAATACTTCCAGCTGATGTAAGCAGCATGCTCCATCTTTTAGTGCCAACTAGCATCATGCTATGTTGTGTCAAATTGATGAAAAGAGACAGTTCAGTGTTCCTGAATATGCACATGTAAGTTGCAGTACTAGGCATTCACTTTTGGTCTTTCACATTTTAACTTTTGGCTTTCTCATCTGTAGGTGCTTTGTGAACTTTCTTTCTTTCTTCTACTTATCAACAATTAAATAAAACAGGGAGCAAGAACTCAGAAAAGAGCAAAAAGAAGAGAATATTGATCAGAAAAGGTACAATATACATGGATTGCATGATCAAATTGCAAATAACTAGAGGATCCGGCAAGTAGGATTTTGACTTTAAGAAGTCATATGCATTTACAACAAAAAAGTAACAGAATCATACCCAGAATTTCAGTAGCTTCTCCCGTTCGTATCTTTCTTCTGTACGATAATCCAACTGTAGTGAATGACAGTCAAAAACCAAGATTAGATGAATAGACTATATAACAACAAACTCTAGATTATGGAAAGAAATATTTACCTCCCGGCTTGTTTTTAACTCCACATAGAATCTCCTTCCATCATCAGTTGAATCACAGCAGTCCATCTCTGCACCCATAATAATACGATGTGCACCTAATTTGGTTTTAATTACAGAACAGAATTCTACATTTGCATCAATGCCTTTGCCATCTGCATCAATTTCTCTGGAGTTCTCAGTTGCAAGGTTCTCAAAAGCATAGCCCCAATAACATCTGCCATAAATACAAGCAAAATAGGAAGTTGAGGTGCAACTCTTCTATAATCCCCAAAACAGAGGATACTAGCTAGATTGCAGCTTACCACACATTTTTTCAGCTTTTATGCAATTTTATGAACATAAGAGACTATGCATGCAAAGCTAGCAGCTTCAAGAACTATGGTGGAGAATTGAAAGATTCGGAATATTTGTTTTTGGAAGGCATACATGTCTACATTCCATCCAGGCTCATTTGCTAGACCAATACTTATCACTATATGAGAAAGAAGGAGCCAAAGAAGTAAAGTTATCTGAATTTCACAGCATCAGTAAGTCTTAAGTCTCCAAGCATTGATACGTTGATTTTATGCTACCAACCATAGAGTAAAGATAGAAAGTGGTAAAATTAAAACAAAACCTGCGATTTTCATGCCACAAGACACTAAAACAGTAAGGATTACCTTCGACGGTCTGCTTCACTTTGTGGTCTTTCAGGAAGCTTATGCACATCAAGATAAACAACACCATTTCTTTTGTGCACACCCATTTTCCATGGTTCATTTCTTATATAAGCCGTAGTCAGTATCTGATGATACAACAGCAAACTTTTGACATTCAAATCCATATAAAAGCAAACGTGAGTTGCTTCTCAACGCTCAAAATTTTAATATTTTCAGTCAGATAGAATTGTGATTTGAAACTGTAATATAGAAAGCAGGTGCTATAAAGTCTACACAATGGAAAAAGTGCATACCTTATTGAGATTGTTACGGAAAGTCTGCAAAACAGCCAATAGACAACATAGAATAAGTTAAAAACAGAACAGCATGCATCTTAGTTACAAGCATGAAGCAATTATACAATTCTTGTGTAAAGAGAACAAGGTTAGATGATACAAGGGTATAAAATATTACCACAAAATGTATATTTTGAAGAGGTATATTTTTGTTTCTTATGCAAGCAAGAAGATCACCAAAACCTTCAGAGCCCAAGTCTGAAAGAGAAAAAGAACAGGAAGTTGCAGGCATAGTTACACCCACTGAACAAAACCATGACAAACATGGTGATAAGTGTAAAGAAAACCATTACCGGACTATCAGGAAACTTCAAATAGCAAAGTATCAGAAATTACAGACAAGCAACCAGTTTCTACTCTCAGCAAATTACTTAATGATAGAGAGTTGCTCAATTAACTATAGTAGAATTGAACGACTTCTATGTCGAGTAGAAAAAAGAAAAGGACATCAAGATAAGTAGTGAAAAACATAAGTGGACTGCCATTGAAGTCATAGCATCAAAAATTCACCCATCTTTAGTTAATAAATACCACCACCAGGAGAACATAAAAAAATAATGCCACCTCAGGCAGAAACAGACAAGAAAAAAAGTTGCAAGACACCAAATCGCACTAACACCTCCTGCACACATGCACATGCATGCATATGCATATGCATACCAAGAAAAAAAAAAGGATGGGCAAGTACAGATGGAAGGAAAAGAGCATCAAAGTGAAACTTCAAAAATTAATTAGTTAGATATAAACAATACATTCATGAATATCAAGCAAAAGCCAAAAGAAAAAATGAGCACCTTAACTTTCACTTTTCAATTCTTATATAATTGATTAACAGAAAAATTCTATCAAATAAGGATTTTAGCATCAATGAAATTAAAAAAAATAGAAAATCAATTTTTTTTCCAATCAACGTTAAATAGGTGTCTTTGGTGTCATACTTCTTTTATGTTGTCAACTCTCAATTCAGAGCTCAGATCAACAGGTAGACCCAACTCCCAAGCTAACATGTCAAAGAAATGCATTAAACTTCTCTTGGCAGAAAATCATCAAATCCTTTCTTAAAAGATCCATGTACCTAAGGATTGAATTTTTGACTGAAGCCGGTCAATTCCGCTGAAAATATCAGTTTCGGCCTGAAATGATCCAAAGTGATGTATTCTTTTAACCAGTTTCAACTGGTCACATCCAGCTTTGGCCAGTTTTTGTTTCAACCTAAAAGATCAAGCCTGAATTTGTGTAGATGGATCTCTTGGAACAAGGATTTACCCCTTGGTGGGGGCAAAAGCAAAGGTATACAGCCCACCCGAACAAATAGGAAAAAGGTTATTAGTTACAATTAGCTATATTTCCAATTAAAGAACATGGTATCATATGATCAAATGATCAGGAAAGAAATTGAATAGCTAGTTTCATGGTTTTATTTTCAAGATTATGTGAGTACCACACATGTATTGGTAGGCAAAAATTATCACCTCTTTTTTCAACAAATGATTCAAACCCTTGATTCAGATGTGCTCCAACATCCTGACAAATAGAGCGTTTGAAAAGTCTCTGGAAAAATTAAATAAAAAAGAGAGAGAACACAAGTTAATGTGAAATATTGACATGTCAAAGCCTCTGTATAAGCAATACATAATCTCTGCATTGATGCGCATCAAATTAAGCATGCAAAAATACCGAAAATCCAAATATACTTTTGAAGAGGCTATGGAATTTCCAATATTATTACAGCACAACGAACAAGAATGGGACCAAAAAAAAAAACCTCATCAACTGCAGAAAACATTTTGGCAGATTTCATAAAGATAATTGAGGTCAGAGGAACAACAAAATTAGCTTGCACTAACCACAGATACAATCAATAAGAGATATTAAATAATAGCTCAAGACTCTCACCAAGCTGCGGTCATCAAAATAGACATCTCCACCTTCAACCCGGCTATAGCATGCAATCTCACAAGGCTTTCAGATGCATTTCCAAATGATTACAAATGACTCAGCATATCAATGTGATGAAAGAAATGCAATAACTAGCGGAAAACAAAGGGAAATGTCTGAAAGTACCTCTTGAATTGCAATGGCTTTCCTCGACAAAGTCTCTTCACTCTTTGTCAGCTTCATTTCAGAGACAAAGCGTTCATCATTACGCCCATTTGCATGTGAAAACCTACCATAGCCAAAGTTTTGCCTTTGCATATATCCTGGTCGTGGAAGCAGAGGTGGACCTCTATCATTGGGGTATCCAGACTGCCATCTACCACGTCCAAAATTACCTCTACCATGGTTGTTAGTACTTTGAAGAGGTGGTAACACTGCCATACAGAATTTGTCATTGCAAGTGAAATTGGTTATCAAACATATCAAAAACCATAACCATCAAGCTCCCAAATATTTAGGTCAGCTTTATGACCATTTGTTTCCACAATGTTCATATGAAGAGCAACCCTAATAAGAAAGCAAAATTTACTTCGTTGCCTCTGGTCTGCATGCTCAAAAAGTCTATGATAGAAGTTCATAAGTCCAAATTTCCTTTAAGATTGCTGCTATCTATGAGAAAACTTGTAATTTGATTAAGTTGACAAAGAATTATTTTACTAAATGCCTTCCCAGTGAAAGGACAAATTATTAAGGAGTTAAAGACTCTTTTCAAAGTGACATGTAAAGCAAGAAGCATGAATCCAACCCAATTCCATTAAAACTTAATTAACTGAGGAGGAAAAAAAATCAATTGGAAGGAGCAAAATTCTAAATCAAAATGGTAGAAAACAGCCAAACTAAGGGCCTTCATCTACTTAGATTCACATTTACACAATCTTATCTCATCAATTTTTCTCAAAAAGGAATTACGTGATGCACTCAAAGCTTCTTTAAGAATAAATCAGACTATAAAACCATTCAGGCGGCACAAGTGAATCACTTCCTTGGCTATATTTTCATGGAACTAAGATTTAACTGGAAAGAGCTCATTTACTTAGTTCTGATTCACACAATCTCCAAAATTGAGAAACAAGCCAAACTAAACTAACTTTTCATCCATCAAAGCAAATTAATAAAGCACACAATCAGAAACCAAACATCACTTCGAACTTATAAATACATCCACGCAAAATTCATAAAATGTGCAAATGTCGGAAAATTAAAAATGGATCGTCCAAAGAAAAACCCCAAGATATATATAATCTATCAAATTAGCTCAAATCCATCAGAATTTCAAAAGGGGGAAAACAGATAACTTTTTGGAATCCATACCGGGAACTGGAAACGGGCTACGAGCCGGCGTTCGCATGTACTCCTCGTTGTCGGAGCCAAAGAGATCTCTCTCCTCTTCTTCCACCTCCCCGGCCCCGATCGTGGTCGCGACCGTGTCGTCCTCCTCCCCATCGCTGCTGCTCCTACTGCTGCTGCCCCGGCTCCTCCCGCTGCCACTGCCGCTGCTGGAGGAGGATGAGGCCGAAGAGGAGGCGGAGGAATCGCGGCTGCCGTCCTCCTCCTCCTCGTCAGCCTCCCCGCGTCCTCGCTCCTCTTCCTCCTCCTCCACCTCCTGCTCGAAATCCTCCCCAAAGACGTCTACGTCTTGCTCGGAGAAATCCATTTCTTTCGCTTTCTCCCTCTCGCTCCCGGTTTCGGGTCTCGGCACAGAGAAAGAGCGAAGAGAAGAAGTGCGAGTGTTTGATGTTTTAACTGAGAGAGATGATAGCGTGGTGGCGAGAAGCGAAGAGACCTGATAGATTTCGGCGTTGGGGTGCCTTGCCCTCTCTTACTGGAGGAGCCGCTCGAGGTGTCAGAAACCGCGAGCGAGCCCCAGACCAAGCCAGTTGTTTCGAGGGTTGGCCGGGTACGGATGGAGATAAAAAATTGTTATATGTACATTTGTACCTATATTTTTTAAAAAATATAGTTATAAATATAAATGTTAAATAAATATTAAAATTAATATATATAGTTATTTTAAATAAATATAGATAAGAATTAGATATTAAGTATACCTATATTTGTTATAAACGAATATGAATACGAATCGGATAATAAACATATTCATGCTCTCTTGTTTGAATACAGATATAAATTAAATATTTTTTTGGATATTAATCAAATTTGAACAAAATTCAAGCTATGTATGTATATAAGCGGGTCCAAACTATAGGTAAAGTAGCGATATAGCTCAAAATTTTCAAATGATGAAACTTGGGGGGGTGAATAATTTGCTTGAGCCTTCTTCGCTATTTTTTATTGGTAAGGCTAAAATGATTGCACTGTTAATTTGGATTGAACACTAAATTCTAATTTTGAACAATACCATGATGGAACGAACCGACCATCGTAAATGTGACAATGCGAGTACTCC
>JAOXJJ010057136.1:0-14945 GCA_025769935.1 Phoenix roebelenii | reverse complement strand
TCTCCTGCGCCCGATGTTTATCCTATTATTGATTCCATGCCATCTTCGTTTCCTTTTATCCTCCATCGAGCACAAAAAAAGAACATTGATTCTATTTTAGCCGAGCAAATAGTTTTTGACAGTGATGGAGGCATCCAGCATTTTCTGATTCGTTGGCGTGGACGACCAAAGTCCGGTTATACTTGGATCCAGCACAAGGAGAGACCGCCGATTGACCCCGACTTGTTGGAGTACTACCGGGGCCTTACCGAGCCATTTTCGTCGAGGTCGACTTCTTTCCACCCGAGGAGAGTTGGTGCGGACACTAGTGCCAGGTTAGCCGGTCGCCACAGGATCCAGCCAGCTCAGCGAGTCCCAGCCGATTCAGCCAGCCTGATTTTATTTTAGATTGATTTATTTTAGTTAGATTTATTTTATGTTGATTGGATTTATTTGCATATTGTCATTTGAGTTTATTTGTATATTGTCATTTTAGGGCCTTTTCGGGATTGTTTTATTTATAGGGATCTATTTGTTATTTTGTGACCCTATTTATATGGGTTCACCCTCATGTTTAGGTTTTTGATGAATGGTGAATAAAAATTAGCCTCCTTCCTTTCCTCTTTCCCTCCTCTTCTTCTTCCTTTCCTCTTTCCCCTCCTCTTCTTCTTCCTTTCTTCTTCTTTCTGCAGTTGTCCTGCATCACTCGGTTTAACTCATCATTTAGGAAGATAATAAAATAACAGTGATTCTTCTCACGTCATGCAACCTATAAAATAATAGTAAGGAAATAGTAATTAAAAAACTCTAATAAATTAATTTTAAAGATTTAAATTTAAATACAAAGTCGACTATCTTTAAAAAAAAAAGCAAAATTGCCGGCCGCTTTGACTGTACTCATCTCCTTCACACTTCCCCAGTTCCAACCCCAAAGCCATCGCCCAATGAAGCCATATAAATAACGCTCCCTTCACCTCACAGAGAAGACGACGAGAGAAAGGTAGTGACCATCCATGGCGATCGCAGAGTCCGTTGGGCCCCATGTTCTGGTCATCCCGTACCCGGCCCAAGGCCACATGCTCTCCCTCCTCGACCTTGCTCACCTCCTCTCCTCCCGCGCCCGCCTCGCCGTCACCGTCGCCGTCACCACCAAGAACCGCCCCCTCCTCGACCCCCTCCTCTCCCGTTCCCCGGACGTTGTCCCCCTGGTCCTCCCCTTTCCCGATTACCCTGCCCTCCCCCCGGGTCTCGAGAACTCCAAGGACCTCCGTCCCGCCTTCTTCCGTCACCTCATCCACGCCCTCGCCGGCCTCCGCGAACCCCTCCTCCGCTGGGCCCGATCCACTCCTCACCCACCCACCGCCATCATCTCCGACTTGTTCCTTGGCTGGACCACAGACCTCGCCGCCGAGTTGGGCGTCCCCCGCCTCGTCTTCTCGCCCTCTGGGGCCCTCGCCGTCGCCATTACCAACGTCCTCTGGCACCGGATGCCCCAAAGATCCAATCTTGACGACCCCGATTGCCCCATCTCCTTTCCGGAAATCCCCGGTTCCCCTGTTTTCCCCTGGCGCCATCTCTCCATGCTCTACCGGACCTACAAACAAGGGGACCCGATCTCGGAGTTCATAAAGGAGGGACTTTTATCCAACAACACGAGCTGGGGATTCATCTTCAACACCTTCTCCGACCTGGAGATGGTCTATCTGGACCGCCTCCGGAAAGATCTGGGGAACCCGCGGGTCTGGGCGGTGGGGCCCCTCGCGCCGCCGGACGGCCCCGCTGAGCGCGGTGGGGTGAGCTCCGCCGTCGCCGGCGAGATCATGGAATGGCTGGACGGGTGCCCGGAGGATTCCGTGGTGCTGGTGTGCTTCGGGAGCCAGAAGGTCCTGGCGCCGCCGCAGGCGGAGGCGCTGGCGGCGGGGCTGGAGCGGAGCGGGGCGAGGTTCGT
The DNA here is from genome assembly GCA_025769935.1 of Phoenix roebelenii. Taxonomy (NCBI): domain Eukaryota; kingdom Viridiplantae; phylum Streptophyta; class Magnoliopsida; order Arecales; family Arecaceae; genus Phoenix; species Phoenix roebelenii. Next base: position 13,018 of record JAOXJJ010057136.1, on the reverse strand, counting down.
CTGGTGCGCGAGGGGGGCGACGGCGGTGCCGGTGGGGTTCGAGGGGCGTGTGGCGGGGCGGGGGCTGGTGGTGCGGGAATGGGCCCCACAGGTGGCGATCCTGGGGCACCCGGCGGTGGCGGCGTTTCTGACTCACTGCGGGTGGAACTCGGTGCTGGAAGCGGTGGCGGCCGGGGTGGCGATGCTGACGTGGCCGATGGGGGCGGACCAGTTCGCGAACGCAAAGCTGGTGGTGGAGGAGGCCGGCGTCGGAATGGCGCTGTGCGACGGCGGGGACGCGGTGCCGGACCCGGACGAGGTAGCCCGAGTCGTGGCGGAATCGCTGGGCCAGTCGGGGAAGGAGTTGAGCAACCGAGCGAAAGAGCTGAGTCGGAAAGCTTTGGCGGCGGTAAAAAAGGGGGGAAACTCGTTCAAGGAACTGGACGAGATGGTGGCCGAGCTTTCTAAGCTTCGGGTGAAATGAATATTTTTGCTGCTGTTGGGAAACATCTCCGGCTTAGCACCGGTTTGGGTTGGATCCGGCGGCGCGGCTACCAACGCCGTGGATGCTTGTCCTCCATGAAGCTTTACAACATGTACTACCGACAAAAAAAATCTCGTCTTTTTGTTTCTCATTATTTTTGTTCTCATTTTCAGCCGATCACTGTCCCTCTTCGTGTCCTCACTTCTGTATCACTAGCCATGCATGGATATTATTCATTCTTAATGCTTCTTGAAAAATAAATTTTGCCTTGGCTTGCAACTTTGGAACCTCAACATACTGATTCTCATATTGGGGTGGCAAGCAGGTAGCAAATTGCTAAGGCCCAGCTGGTCGCGTAAAAACAAGCTACTCGAGCTCGGTTCAAACTCGAGTTGAGTTCAAGAAAACCTGCTCGAGCTTGGCCTGTCTTCTAAACAAGCTGCTGGATCCCGGCTTGTCTAAGTCCAGTGTTGAGCTAGCTTTAGTCGAGGGGAGTAGAATCTATCAGCGCTCGACTCATGTTTATAACCGAGCTACTCATAAGTAGCTCTAATTGGTTGCAGCTCCGCACTCGCCACCAGACAATACTTGACAGAGGAAAGCAGAGGAAAAGAAATACAGCGACCTTGATTGTTAGGATGGGAGACAATCTAATGAAACATTTCAATAATCTAAGTAATAATTTTTTGTGATCTTTATGTTGCATATGTAGTAAGGATGACTGAAAAAGATGTGGATGTAGATTTTACTCTGTTTATTGGTGTCAAGTCCAATAAAAGCATTGCCATAGTTATTACTTTGTTTTGACATGGACCATTTTAGAATTCTGCTGTACAAATAATGACTTGTTATTTAGGGTGATTATGAGGATACAGGAGTCCTTGTTATTTAACCAAGAAAGAAAATATGCTAAAATTTATAGTATGGGAAAAAAAAGAAAATTTTCATCAAAGGATAGCTTATACATCTATACATATACATATACATAGATACATACATTGTATGTATATATGTACGTGCATAGTTAGGTATGTAAATTGAAATGGATGGCATGGTGCTCATAATTCATGCAGAGATGGTCAAATGTCGAGCACAAATTTCAGAATCTCTCGTACATTTGCATGAAACATGCCAGCAAATCAACGCAGCACCATTCATGTTGCTGCCCCTATAAATCATTATACGTGCTTTGACTCTTGAGGAAAGGCTGCGATGGATCTCACGAATTCTCTAAAGTCAAATGCTGCCAATCGTCAGTTTTTGCTCCAACTAAGTGGACATGTAACACAATCAATGCAACAATGTGCTCAGCTGACAACAAAATTTAATAGGATTGCAGGTTCCGGACTTGTTTGTAAACCCAATACTTTTCTTGAGTACACATGGCTAGGTCTTAATTTTTCTTGCTCTGCATCCGACATTGCTCTTTCATATTAGAAAAATATGCACGTTCATGCACTGCAAACTATACAATGAACCGTTTCAGCCTACATCCGAACATTACAACAAAAATAGATGTTTCCGTCTCTTATCTGCCAAAGTAAGTAAGAAGCATCGGCAATTTGATCACCACGTAAAAAATTACCGATGCTTCTAAAAAGCGTCGCGAGAATTAAACCAAGACGACGCTAAAATGTATTATTCTATTAAGACGAGACTTGTAAACGTCATCGGAATCCAAGGTTAAGATAATGCTTGTTAGCATCATCGAAACCGAAGCATGGTCAGATTAGACGACGCTAATGAGCATCGTCGGAATCTTATGAAAAGACGACGCTTACAAGTGTCGTCTTAGATTGCTTAGCCTCCGATAATGCTTAGTAGTGAAGACCGTCGACACTTATAAACGTCATCGGATATGTTGGCCTATGTCGATACTTATAAGCATTGTTAGAGGACAAACCTATAGCAACATCGGAGGCCAAATCTTCCACCCCCACAAAATTCCCTCCCACCCGACCACAAAACCCCAAACCCATCGTTCCAAATTTCTTCCCAAAACTCCTACAGCCACAAAACCCCGCCACCCGACCACAAAGCCATCATCCCAAACCCATCGCTCATCTGCGGAGGTCTCCTTCTCTTCCTCCCACTCTCCCTTCTCCTCCATCTCTATGGAGCTCCATCTCCACCTGTCCGTGGGGGTCTCCTTTTCTTCCTTCCCCCCTCTCTCTCCCTCTCCAGCACCTTCCACATCCTCCTCGCTGCTCGTACCCACCATCCATCTGCGGTGTTCTTCGAAGATCCGGCCGACCACCCTCCTCCGGTGCCTCCTCGGTTATGGATCTCTGCCGGCTTCCTCCATGCTAGTAAGTTTCTATTTCTAGAATATTTCCCTTCTTATGCGCTACTTTAATTTTGATCTATAATTTTGGAAAACCCAGCTAGGAATTTCTTAAATTTCTTGCTAATTTCTTCCTGGTTTAGTTTAGGAAGAAATTAGCAATAGGCCACAGACAGGTGTTTGGCTTCAACTGAAATTTGAACAAGTTCTTTTGTTGGGATCTGAAATTTGGGGTTGAGGTGGGGTGCGAACAGGAATCTTGACCTATGACCTAGTTAGGATTTTCTGTGAATTAGGAGAGAGAACAGATCATTGAGACACATTGCCGAAAAGATTTGATAAAAAAGGTTTGAAACAAAAAAAAAAATCATTTCTACAAATTCTTGTAGATTATATCTACTCCAGGAGAAAGTAATGAAATGTTTGACAACAGACACTAATCCACAAAACTAAAAAAATGATAGGGTTGGGAAATATCATTACTGAAATTTATTTTATAACCCATAAATGAAAAATGACCATACTAGGTAACAACATGCGCTGAGGGAAACGATTCAGAAATGTGGAATTCCAACACTCAGGTGAGATCATCTTTTGATTAGTCCCCGCAGTCCCAATAGCAGCACGAGCCCCAGCAACACGATTTCCAGTCTCAGTACGAGCCTCCTATTGATTACCTAGGCGAGGAGGCTATTATGGGTGACTTGCAGATCCAAAATAATTTGATTGAAAGTTCATATATTAAGTTCTGTTGTAATTTAATAATTTTAATTCATTTGCCTTCAATGTTTTAATGCATATTTTATTACATTTTAATAGATAGATAGGGAAGAGTGAGGACGAGATGGGGACCACTCGAGCAAGGAATGTGTAGTAGCTTCGTGAGAGTGAGAAAATCGTCAACCGATGCAACAAACTAGGATAGCCCATCGAGAGGGCTAGAAGAGAAAGATGATGAGGCTTATACTCAGTGTATTCCTTATAATATTGTACCAACTGATGAACTAAATACTACAACAAGTTTAGTTAGGATGGATATTGAATGGGAGAGTATTGTTTGTTAATGGTAACATTGAATGAATTTTTTTGTTCTCTTATCATCTTTATTTAATAAATATTGTTTCTTATCATTTAACTAATATTAATTCTTATTTGTACATATTAGGTAACAGCATGTGCTGAGGAAAACGATTCAGAGATATAGAGTTCGAATAGTCTCACAGGTTCTTGATACTTTATCTACTCGTAAAGATGATGATCATAATGCTATCGATCCCTAATACCTCATAGACTATTTATTTAGTTTTATATGTATATTTTTATATTTTCGAAGTACATTGTAAATATAAATTGACAATATAAATGTAATCATATATGACAACATGAATATTTTGAATGATCCGTTTGATTGTACCACGTGACTTTCGTTAATAACATATTTGATAAATTCATATAGAAATTTAAAATTTTTTAAATAATTATTTTTAAAAAATTACTATGACAACGCTATAAAGCGTCGTTAAAAGAATAAATGCTGACGTATTTAAGCGTCGGCGGAAGCCACAGATAGCCCAACACTAAATAGCATCGATAATGCTTCAATTTTTTTAAAAAAAAATTACTTTAACGATGCTTTAATCGTTAAAAGACCCAATGACAATGTTTTTAAACGTTGACGGAAGACACAAATAACCTGATGCTTATTAGCATCGGCAACTATTGACGCTAAATATGGCGACGCTTTTCCAAAGCGTTGGCAATTAATCATCGGCTATAAAAATACTAACGCTTATAAACGTCAGTATATGGATTAAAAAGCATCGAGAATATTCTTTTTTCCTACAGTGAAAGGTTTGTCTCCTTCAAGCAAGAAGGTATTTTTTTTTATTTTAAGACTTGTTTGATCGTTGCTTCTGTTTTATAAAATTATTACTAAAAATTGAATTAATTTAATTTCTAATTATAATTTTTTTATATATTTTAATACTTGATGTTTTACAACTATTTTTTATGGATGAATTTACTATATTAACATAAAACAATCTTACAAAAGAAAAACTAGAAGTTAGTTTTAATATTTTTTCTAACTTTTTTGCCCTCTGCATCTTGTAAAAACATTTTTCAAATGATAACAAAAAGTTTTAAGAAGATGTATTTTATTTTAAAAGTTACAAAATAGCTTTTGTAAGCAAACCCAAAAACATACTTAGACAGCAATATAAAACTCTGGTGGCTATTGTAATCCCCCAACTAGCATAGACAATTGCTAGGGATGATAGTTTATGACCCGAAAGGTTTAAATACAGCGGATCTGGGCTCTAAAGGAGTTGACTCGACTTAACCTATTATTAAACAAGTTGAATTTGGAATTAAAGTCTACCTATTTAACCTGTTTAATCTATTTAACTTGTTTAAAAACTGTTTAACCCATTTGTTTGTTAATTGAATGGGTTGCGTGTAACAGCTTCTGTTACTTGTTCAATAAAATATTGGAGTTTGATATTTGACTTTTAACATGTTTACTAGATAAATTGGGTTTGGGTTGATGAATATCTGACCCGACTCGTATCAGACCCGACTCGATCCAATTACCAACCATAACAGCTACTAGCTGTGGTAAATGACAAAAAGCACGTAAAAAAAATTGGCTACATGTTGTGAAAGGACTCAGCGATCATTTGGTTTGTGTTATGTGAGCTAACTGGGAGCCTACTTGAAGCTACTTTGGGCCATTTCTCTTTTGGCAAATGTAAGCTCACTTTAAACTCCTTATAGGGCCAAATGCTCAAAGTGGCTTCTCGGCAGGCTGAACTAAGTTAGGAAAACCAATTACGGGCAACCAATTAGTGGTTTTAGTTCAACCCTGATGATGTAGATAGGAACTTCCTATCTTTTTTGTTTAGTCAGACCTAAAACATCACTTTGTGCCCTTCTTTCTATTTGTATAATTTACTCATTTTAAGATAGTGTCATAAGAGCATAAGATCATCAGGAATAGAGTCTTATGGCAACCAAACACCATTTGCAAAATGGGCATATACATGGAATACTTATGTTCATCTTTTGAGCATTGACTTTTTTATGTCAATTCTGGAATAGCTTATACCCATTCTTTATGTCTATTTCACTCTTTTTAGATCGACCCATAGTTTTTAGTTTTATATTATCAATTATATTATATAAATATTATAATATAATAATCAATATTATAATGATAATATTATAATTATTATATTATATAGTAATATTTATTATATTAATTATTAATATTATTATAAGCTATTTACTATTTTGATAATTTTGAATAAAATATTATCATTGCATATATAATTTATACGTAATATATTATTTTTTAAAATAATTTGAGAGCTGACCAGGAGAGAAGGGGAATGGGGTGGATGAATAATAATATAGATGTGTGACTCAGCTGTTCCAGAAGAACCAGACAACTAGTTTCCGTTTTCTTCTTTCCACCTAATTTTTCTTTTTTATAACTTTACCACAGAAACCAGCATTACCAGATCATCATAGGTGACAAAATAGCCTCTTAAACTACATTACCTGTTCTTTGATTGCTAATGGAGGAGAGTATTTCTTGATTCGCTTCACCAAACATAGGAGACTGCAACACAACTAATCCTCCAGATTTTAAATATTTCAAACTTGAATTACCAAAAAAAAAAAAAAATCTTAAGCGTCAAATAATTTGTTCAACAATTAAATAAGTTACCTAAAAACCTAAAAATTACTTTGAAGGTAAAACAGATACTGTCATCACATAGAGAAAAAAAAAAGCGTGTCATGATCAAATATCAAATAAGAGCAAGAAGCCAATTTACAATGGAAACCAGTAAAAACTTACTCAAAGCTTGAGATCAGCAACCCAACTAAAACGAATTTCAAGCATTAGAAACCGCATGCACCTATGATTCCAACCACAATAAGAACCCCTAGGTCTCCACTGAAGTGTTTAACTTCGAAGACAGCCTGGTTCAAAAGGATTTTATAGTTCCTTTGCAAGATCTGCACTGTTGCATCACAGGAGGCTTCTGTCGTATAACGTAAAACAATTCAGGTGGACTCGTTTGGTAGGTGACCAAGAAACAATGTCCAGCCAGCACTAGCTGTAAACTTGCATAAGAGCAGCAAAATAGAATATTATAAGCAGCAGCAAGCAGACTGGAAAAACCTCCACAAAAAGACATCCAAATTGACTTCTTGCTTAGGAGAAACGCCACATAATAATTCATCCCTGAAGAAACTGCGAGGAAACAAGGACAACCAAGCAAGCCATCCCTAGAAACAAGGCAGCTGGCAAGCCAAGAAATATTGAAAGACAACATTCTGAACCGCATCATGATACCTTGAAGGATTAGCATCATTTCATGAACACAAGCTAACCCATTCATAATGCTCAAAAGCAGATGTAGATAACTTTTTCTAATTGTTTATTTTTAATAACCACTTCTAATAAGACATAACTGATGGCGAACCAAGACAAGAAAGATATATACAAAAGCACGACCACCTCCACCTCGTTTCCTCGTCCACAAATCACCCCCTTGCCAGCCCCTAACCATGATGGTCTTATTCTCAAAACCCCCTTCTCCATTCTTTACACCTAGGAAGGGCACAACAAACGACTGCAACCCACAGACAACCATCCTCTCTATTCTCTAAATCTAATCTCCTACTCAAAACTGGCAAGAAGCACCCAGTCTCTGCCACTGCCTCTGGCCAGCAGCTCCACACCTCCGGCCACGAAATGCCCTATGCAGCAGCTCCTGGAACTTCTCAAGGAACAACCCCCACTCTTCCTCTCCCATGTCTGACAGTTTCACAAAGCTCGCGGTTGCAGGCAGCTCCTTTGCACTCCTGCTCCCACTCTGAAGTCCACTGCCACTATTGTTAGTTCTAACTGTAGTATTATTCCATTTTGGAACACCAGCTAGATATTGCAGAGTTTTTTCAGCAAGGCTCACACCCTTCAATGATGTAGACAGCTTTGAAACATTTGGAAACTGATTGCAAGCAGGCGGGAGGCAAGGAACTTCTTCCACATTGCTCTTTTCATTGCTATAACTGTTTTCCTCCTCTTCCAAGCTCTCCTCTAATTTTGAAAGCGGGTTTCGGGAACTCCCTCCCTTGAACCCAGAATTGTAGGATGGTGGTGTTCTAGGCATCACTGGTTCATCCTCACAATCAATGTCAAACTGGATTAGATCTTCACCTACTGGTTCAGCTTCTGGAGAAAATGCCTCTCTTTCAGCTACTAGCCTCCTTGCCTCAATGCATACAACCTCCAACTCGCTAGGCTCTTCTTCCATACCCCTGAACTCCCTGCTCATCATCTCACCAATCTCTGCCAGGCAAAGCCCAAATGCTGCTGCTTCCTTGAGAAAAATTGTGGAAAGGACCAAAACCCTTAGACACGCTTCACGGACCATAGGCAGCTCCATTCGAAGCATGTCAGAATCTCTAACTGGATCAAGATTTGCAATGTACTCAAGCTCGTCCTCAGAGAAAGGTATTGATGCCTGTGGCCAGTGGATCCATTCAAAATAAGGATCCTCCAAGCTCTCTGGCAGGCAGAGACCATGATCTATTGGAATGAGTTCTGTCTGGGCCCCAAATCTACCAGTTCCACCAACAAGCTTCCTCACCAGAAGGTTCCCAGCATGTCTATCTGTGTTGAAGATTCTAATATCAAGTATACCAATCCTGTGCACAGCTGCAACAGGAAAGCTAGAGGTCCCGTGATCACTAGCATCGAAGTCATGAGGGATAAACTGCTGAAATGACGCAATCTTGCTGACAGCTTGAGACCTGTCATGAGCCTTACCATTTGCATAGTTGACCCCATCATTCACATGGAAGACTGAGTGGGTTATCTTTACAAGGATTGTTGGGGGAACATTGGCAAAATGATCATAGTCCAGGAGGTATGCAGCAACCTCCCTAAACCCTGTCTCACCAACCCGCACTGACCTTTTCAGGCCTGGTTGGCCAAGGGCTTTCCCGATGAAACCTTTTGGATTATTCGGTGCGAATGGCTCCTCATCTGTAGGCTTCACAATAGCAATGCTCTCACCTCTGCCGTTCCTGAAGTAGTAGGCACCCCCAAGCCCACTGTGAACAGGGATGGGTTCAACGCCACTTTTAATAGCTTTCACTACATCCTTGACAAGCTGTTTTGTTCGCGAGCAGTAGCTTGAGCACCCTAAGATTTCAATTGGCCCACTCCGATCTCTCTGCTGGAGTTCCTTTCCAGTTGGAGAGAGACATGGGGTGGAAGAACTCCTGTGAAGGAAATTCCTAGTGAGAAGTAACGGGGAATCATTCCGAACACCAATAAGATCATTTTTCAACACTCGATCACCAAATGTAAGTGAGCTCTCCTCAATGGGCACATTAAGGGCCACCTGCAACCTCTTCTTTACAGTGTGGGCATTGTCTCCGCGATCCAATTCAATACCCACGACACAGCCAGTGTCAGTTTGGACAAACACACGTCTCCTCCCTGCAGGCCTTCCCTCACTTTTTTTGTTCCCATGGTATTCACTGCTGAGAGTGCGGTTGAAAACTGCAACTGCCATCTGGGTCTGGACAGGGCTGTCCAAGTTAGGAGACATAAAATAGGGAAGAGGGTGTGGAGAGGTTATCACCGTCGGGGTAGCAGAGGCTCCTCTTCTTCCTTCTCTTCTCTCTTGAGCACACGCCAAACACCAAGGCCGACGTGGTTACGAAGAGAGGAAGATGTGGATCACGATCAATCATGTATCAACTATAATGCTATCAGATGGTGACCATTGGCCTCACAAAAGAAGAAGCTGAAAGCAAGCAGTGATGGAATTGTAGGTGGAGATGGCGTGCCTCCCCTACAATGGAGAAGCCATCTTTTCAGATGATGGACGAATCAAATGAACCGAACCTTGGAACACAAATTGTTTAAGAATTATAACTATTAGCACTACGAAATATATATCTCATAATATATTAAATTCCGGACATTTACAATCATATAATTTCAACAAATAATATAAACATTTTTAAAAAAAAATGTTTTGTTTTTTCATGAAATGAAAATTGGTTGGTGGAAAAAGGAAGAATAAGGGGTAAAATGGAAATAAAAGAATTAAAAAAACATCTTTTTACGTTATTTTATGGTATAAATAAAAGGAAGCCAGTGAAGAATAAAATAGATCATAGAGTGACTGGTGTAGTAGCGTCACCACAGACAGCCAAAAAGGGGAGAGGTTGAATATTAATTACACAGCATGAATCACTTGTGGATCTGCGAACAAAATTTAAATGAGTAAAAAAAAACTCAATACATTAAAGATCCTTCTTTTTTGGTTAATAATCCATCAATGATCTAAAACAGAAAAAGGCCCCGAAAATGCAAAGAAACCCCCCTTTTGTTCAAGCCTCTGTTCGTAGCGGAAGGCAACACTCCAAAAGAAAAAGAAAAAGACGCAAAAGATGACAAACAGCCATACCACAAAGAGATTAACGACGCAAATGTATGTTGCATATTCCACCCATAATCCAGAATAATGACAACATGGGAGGATTGAGGAAGAGAGGGAGGGGGAGAGAGAGAGAGAGAGATTGAGAGAGAGAGAGACCTCTACTGATATCGTTGTTGAAGACATTATAAATTTTTAATAAATAAAATTATAAATAGTCACCGAAGAACTACGAATTTCACAAAAGAAAAAAACACCCGGAGATATTCCGCGGAATCATACAAAAAGGATGGCCAACATAAATATTTAGTAAATACATTACAATAACGGATGCAAGAATCACAGTTACTTCACCGGAAAAAAAACACCCGAAGATATTCCGCGAAATCAAACAAAAAGGATGAAAAACATAAACACTCAGTGATTACATTAAACTAGAAAACTCTTCTTTTTTTTTGTACCCAAGAAAAAGGAATTTTGTGCACAAAAATAAAGAGGAACTCGTGCACATTTTCTCAATCATTTCCCAAATTTCCGGGATCGATACCTTCGCTTCTCTTGCGACCAACATACAGAAATTATTTTTCAAAAAATGAAAAATTTAGGGAAGAAACGAACGTGTTCATTGTCAGATTAACAAGTCACCGGAGCAATCGTTCAAACTAATTATAGTTTCCAAACTCAACGAATCAAATCAAACTCTACCATCTGCAACCGTGAATCAAATTAACCCCACCAGAGTCCAGAATAATCCTCAAAAATCACCAAAAAAATCCACAACACCAACATTGTAGCAGTCCGTGCACTTCGAGAACGATCGAAAGGGGGGAAATGCGAAAATATTTCAGAAAGAAATCGTTCTTAGACCGATTCCCCTTCACTAGAACTAAACACGAGAACGATTCCCAATCCAACTCACCAAAGTCGCAGATCTGGTCAGGAAGCAGACCAAGCGCGACCGGAATAACGCTGACCGCCTCCCCGCCAGCGACGCGACGACGACCGCGATCCACGGCGCGGATCAGATCATATGGTCGAGCCAACGGCTCAGATTACCTCAACACCCCAGATCTCTCACTCTCCCTTGCTCGCTCGCTCCCCCCGAATCTTCTCTCCTTGTAGCACCCCAAGCGACCGTCCGGGTTAAAAAAAAACAGCCGCGGTTAAACGACCCATCGATCCGTCCGTTTTTCTTGGGTCCCTTTCTCGCGCTTCGATCATTCGAAGTCTCTGGAAGAGGGCATGGATACCGTCCGATGCGCGAGAGGGGCAATCTCGCCGTCCGATCTTCGCCACGACTCACGTACTGCGAGCGTGAGGGACGGTGCCGTGGAATCAGGTCATTGGCTCGTATGCGGTGACGTTATGCTTTTCTGACGCCTGCTCACCGGTGCTGCTGTGCGAGAGGGGGCAGCGTCTGGCGTTCGGGATTTCCGTGCGATCCCAGATCTGCGCTTCCGGACGAAGTTGCCCATCATCATTGTTCAAATAACAGAAATAACCAACCACGCGAGGCTGTCCATCCTCACCGTCCAATCTGCACATCGTCGCCCGGATGGGCAATGAGATCAGCACTCTCGACGGACGGATCTATAGTGGTGATGGCGTAATTATGCCAAATTATGAGGTCAATTCCGGCGTAGTTGTACGTTTTCCTTTCTCGTAGTAGGGATAAGAATAAGAATAACACTACTCCGGTCAGCCAGAAGCAAGACTGGTAAGGTCATTTTGGGAATAAAAGTTCATCATCCTGGCGATGGTTTGACCGTCTGATGAATGGACTCTCTCATCGTCACCAATTAAAAAAAAGGGACTCTCTCATCGTCATTAATGCGTTGGACCTATCCTAGTGCCTCTTGGAAGCGCAACTCGGGGATTATATCGTAACGTAACAATGAGTCAATTCCTCCTAACGTAAAGCGCAAGTCAGTGTCTATCTTTGCAGGGAAAAGGAAGAGCATGTGGGGACTGGTACGGTTATAAATGGACACTTGTTACCGTTGGGCGATAACATTAGTGAGGCATGAGGTGGTTTATCCGCTTTATTCTAAGGAATAAGAGAGCGTAGTTATCCGCTATCCTCGGGATTTGGAGGGCGCTGATCTGCCGGGACGGATCCTTGTCATGTCGCCCACTTACGCACCGATCCGGAGCCAGCGTTTCCCGCGGGCGCGCGTCGACCTGGGAATTCGCACCGTTCCCTTCCATGAGAAAAAGAAACAAGTGGTCTTTTAGGTTCGTGCTGTGACGATCGGCAGCAACGGGTCGTTAACTTGCACGTGGAGATTTGTGCTCGATTTGGCTTGTTCATCGTGATGAGTTTCGTGCAAATATATCTCTGTGCGTTGGTTATTGGCTTGCTAGTTACCGCCAATGGGATTTTGCAAGATGCATCAATGGCCTTTGAGGTGCCTCTGCTGTGGGATGATATGGTTCATTCATTTTATCTGTGCAGTAGAACACAAATCATGCTCCACCTAACAACTGCATTAGATCCAATGCTAGAGTCTATAAGTTTTGGTTTCTTGTTCATTTTGCCATCTTTGCTTGGCCAATGTTGTGGCACAGAAATGATGTTGGGATGAAAGTAACCAATTATCAAACATGGTTGATGGATGCTTTTGCTTGGATTGGAAAATTGCTTGCTTATGCAATGTTAGGTGATAACTGGGGTAGTCGAAAGGGACGAGATATTTCTTTTTCCACATAATATGGCGTGCGGTTCGTTGCACTGTTGTTGATGAGGATGCTAGACTAATTTGTTAGTTGTTGAATATATCTCATTCTTCTTACATAACATAT
>JAOXJJ010057135.1:0-14986 GCA_025769935.1 Phoenix roebelenii | reverse complement strand
TCTTCCTAATGTTTTAAAAAGTTTTTAATCCTTATCTATCTACGAACGGTTTTTGAATAACGTTCATACGATGAACGGTTGATCCCGCGCATGCCTCTTCCGCTGCATCTGAATTTTTTTAATTTTTCTGCGACATGGGCGGGTTCTAACATTGCCGTGCCGTGCGAGGGCTTGAGTTGGAAGCCTTGGCTCCTGCAGTCCTTCTCTGCCGAAGCACGCAAGTCCAAGAGGAGGAGAAGATCCCCGCGGTTAGGAGGAGGGGAAGACGAAGATTGCCGCGAGTCCGAGAGGAGGGGAAGACGATGATCGCTGCGGTTAGGAGGAGGGGAAGACGAAGATCGCCGCGGTTAGGAGGAGGGGAAGACGAAAATCGCCGCGGTTAGGAGGAGGGGAAGATCGTCGCGCTTCGAAGGGGAAGACAAAGATCGTCGCGGTTAGTATTTTGATGTTCTCATAATTTTGCTACTGCCCCAATTTTTTATTTTCCTTTTGTTTTGTTTTTGGTTTCAATTGATCTAGGTTAAGCAAGGTTTGCAAGGATTTCTCACTTGATTTAGATTTTTGTTCACAAGGTTCTAAAGATTTTCTTTTGGATCAACAGTTTCTTTTGGATTTCCCACCACCTCCGACGAAGTGAGAGCTTTGTTACCTTTTTTCCTTCTTTGTAAAGTTTTTGCCCTTCTGGTCCTCAGTGTTTTCCGATTCCGACTTCCTTCTTCGGTGGAATGAGAGCTTGGAACCCTGGGATCGTCAGATCAGACGGCAGATTGGCCCGAAAAATAGAGTTGAGAACCGTTTCTTGGATAGGAGAGGTGATTTCATCCATCTATTTTCCGCAAGTTAAACGGATCGGATTTGGATGGTTGGGCTAAACAGGTTAAACAGATCGGGTCGGGTTAAGAAAATAGGTTATCTATTTATTAAACAGGTTAAACAAGTCAGGTCGGGTTACTTGTTTATTAAACAGGACAGATTCAGGTTATAATTCCTGACCAATTTAATAAACAGGTTGGTTTATGTTTATGATTTTCTGATCCGACCTACATGTGATCCGACTCAAATATATCTGACCCGACCCGATTGCCATCCCTACCCATGGCTTGTCAACAAGCTGCTGGTGGCCGGTGGCGACTGACAAGCGGCGACGATAAGCGGCCAACAGCGCAAAAATCCAGCTAAACATAGGGTTTCAACCTCTTTAACCATGGATCCAACACATCTCAATTGCTGTAGCTTGCACCATGTCTTCCAGCCACTACAGGAGATCAAGGAAAGACTCCGGAATCGAAAGGATAGGGGTCGGTTTTCCAAAAATAGGGGAAATAAAACATTCTTCTTTTTTGCCAAAAATCCAGCAATCACTGGCCGGAATCATTGATCCATAAACACAAAAAAGAAGTGGAGAAGGATTAATCAAAGAATTTTGGCTCTTATCTAGCCCCGAGCAATGTTTGACAGCGACAACAGTATTGATAACAGTCGACGGTGTAGAAAAAATCGAAGAAAAATTTGGTGACTAAATTGGGGCTAGTTCTCCGATGTGGTGTTGAACGACCATTGCCTAGTTGCTGAAGAGAACCCAGGATGTGGGAAATAAATGAGGATCAGGACAAAATCTTAATGACCGTTGGAGACGGTTGCCTGGATACCGAAGAGGGTCAAATACACGAGGCCGAGGACAAAACCTTGATGAGCGTTGGAGACAAAGTCCAAAATCAAGATGATCGATGTGGTGTAACATACCTATTGGTCACCCTCGCGACCATTGGTAGGATGTGATACTATTATACCTATTCATCCTAGAAATATTGGGCACTTCGACTTTAAATCAAGCCGCGCGACCTTTTTGACCACGAACATAAATCAAAGTAAACGATATTAGCCCCCAATCAAGAAGAACTATCGATACGTATCAGCAAATATTAATAATCCAAACAACCAATGGTTTCGATAGCCTGCGGTATAACCACGTATATGTCCGACCAGCGCTGTCCACGTAGACTGACTTCCGTGCCATAGCTATACTATCAGTCGTTATCTGGATATTAGTGCACACCACATCAATCAAGATAACAATAAAATGGACTTTTCTATATTAAAGGACATTCTCAAAGATCTCAAGTATAATATTCATTCCTTACATACAACTACGCTATCTATGTCATTTCGCTAATTGCCAAGATTGGCGGATTTTTTTTTGATGTATGGTGCGCCACACATCCCACGCACTTCAATTTTTTCTCTAAAAGAATATTTGCTTCGACTTTACTCCCATGCACGAATCCTCCACGTAGGAAAATTAGCCTCCTAAAAGTCTCTCTCGTAATAGGATTTCTTTTATTTTTTTTTTGGAAAACGCTCATAGTCTTTCAAACAGTTAGAATACCAGAAAACCAAAATTCCTCCCACTGGGTACCCCACGAGAAATTAAACTCCCATTTTTTTTTTTGAACCTCCTATGGCCAAGATTTCGGGAAATAAAAAAATCGTTGGTTCTTTGAGGTTTGACCACACAATTTTTTTTAGAAAAAATCATGGATTTATTTGAGACGTGAATACCCACGTTATTTTTTTCTGTTTTTTGGAAACCTCCGGGTGCATAAAAAAGCCAAAAAAAAAAAAAAAACATGGGTTATGACGAGGCCTGGATACCATGTATTATATATATTTTTTTTGGTGGCCTATTGCCGCTTTGCCGACGGAATTAAAGAAGCCCGTCACGATACCCACCTTATCCTTCCACCACCTCAAGTAAGAAGCTCTTCTTGGAGGAGATCTCAATTACTTCTCTCTCCATTGGGGGTATGACTCGATGGCTTGTTATAACCTTCCTCTTAAAACCCTGACAAGGATTAGCATGCCATGACATTTGGAGCGTAGGTCCTTATTTGTCACACCCCGGATCCATCACTCAGGTCCGAAATGCGACATAGCTGGATACTTTCTAGAGCAGAGCTCTAAAAACTAATATATACTAGGCCTGAAATATGAGCATAATTTATACAATACCAATAATTAAACTAATCCACGGTAGGAAACATCTTGCAGCTCAAGATGTTGCTCAGCGATGCAAGGTCTGCACAGTATGCTTGTCTGATTATATTGATCTGAACATTCCTGTGCTGGTTGGAAGCTTCCTTGCTTTAACTGCTATTATTGCACAACTTTCTATTTGATCACCCTCCAAAGTCCTGTAGAATCTGGAGGAATTGATATTCACCATTCAGATTGTCTCTTGTTATTTTCCCTGGCTAGCATCATTTATTATGCCTCATGTACAGATTTATTTGTTCTTCTCTCATTTGTATCTTTCATTATTAATTTTGATAAATTGGATATTTTTCCTCCATAGGAGCTTGGCATTACTGCCTTACATATAAAGCTCCGTGCAACAGGAGGGAACAAGACCAAGACACCCGGTCCTGGTGCTCAATCTGCTCTCAGGGCCCTTGCTCGATCAGGAATGAAAATTGGACGCATTCGTAAAGTCAGCCTCTTTAGATTAATCTTTCTGTTTTTAAATGTATAAATGACTTAGTACCATTTAAGTCTCCAAATTCATTTTCAGCTGGACCTAACCTGATTGTTCTTTCCTGTGGGTCATTGCTTTTTTGGTGGTTCTTTGAGCATAGTTTCCATTACTGATACAGTAGTCTCTTATCTGAACACAACAATTGGGGAAGATGTGAGAAGCTAGAGGGAGATGGTCGGGTAACAGCATTTAGATGTATTCACGAGCATGGAGATGTAATCAAGGATCAAATTATGACAATCACTACAACAAAAAAGGTTTTTGCCAACTCTATATTGCCGACACTAGATAAAAGCGTCGGCAATTTTTTTTCTTGCGACAGTAAACGCTGACGCTTTTAAAAAGCATCGGTAAAAAACGTTCCGCCGATGCTTTTATTAGCGTCGGAGCGTTGGATCTATTACCGATGCTTATAAGCGTCGCATTGTTTAATCACCGACGCTTATAAGCGTCGGCATAGGGATAAATATAAGCATCGTCGGACTTCATTCCTCCCATTACAAAACCCGATCGACCCTCTCCCTCTGCAACCCTAAATCCCTACTATCCCTAGCTAGCTCACACTGACCGACTCCCCCCTCCCTCCGCCAATCTCAGCCATTCCCCTCCGCCGAGCGACCTCAAATCGCGTTCCTCCGCCACATCTCCTACCCCTCCTCCCCCTCTCCGTTGGCTTCCTCTCCGTGGACATCTTCCTCCTCCTCCGCCGCAGAGCACTCACGCGGCGTTTGAAGTTTAGAGCCAGCAAGGACAGGGACAAGGCCAAGTTTGGGTCTTCTCTTGCTTCGATCTTTAAATTCTGGATGTTCTAGATCTTTAAATCCGTGCTTGCCACCGCCATCCACACCGGCAGAGCCCGAGGGCAGCTATCCTCCACCGCTTGGGACACCGAATTCTGAATACTACCCTCCACCATCAGGTTCTTCAAATTTTTTAAAAAAAATGAAGAACTATTGGTGCTTTTGGTTGATGTATAACTATAGGGTAAGGTGGTTTTCTTCTGCATATTTTCAAATTACTGCTCATAGATTACGTATTAGAAGCTAAATGATTGAGGAGGTGATCGCAAAGGGGAAAAAGATGCTGGAATGTTTGAGTGAAATAAATCTAGCAAATATTGAGACAGAATTCCAACAAAAAGAGTTAGTTACTTTCCAAATATTAATATGAATATCTATATATTATATATGTGTTTTGGATAGTGTATAATATAGTATTGATGTTATAAATTTGTATCAACATTAGATGTCTCATGCTGGAAGACATACTATGTAGATTGCTTGTTTCCCTTTTGTTTTTTTTTGAATCTATCTTTTACCTTTTGAACCTGAACTAGTTGATCCCAAAGTCCATATACAATTCTTCTCGTTGCAAATTTTGCCGATATTATTTGTAAAAGTGCAGCCATTATCCGAAAAAAGATAGCTATAGAAGGGGCTTTACCAGCAAGCTCCAAGGATTAGGCAGGAAAGAGACTATTTAATCTCAGAATATGTACAAGACACCCCCTGATTTGTAGCTGTTGCTGGAAACTGGACCCGGGGCGACCGGTCGGCCGAGAAGGGGGGAGCTCCGGCGTGGTGCTGGCGGGCGGCGATCCGTCGGCGAGCGGCATCCTCCGGTGGACCTGCAGGGAAGCCGGTGGCCGGGTTTTCTGGCGCCGGCCCTCCGATGCCTAAGTCAGAGGGAGCAAGTGTAGATGAGAAGAAGGAACAGTGCGGTATCAGAGTTTCTGTCTGCCAGCCCCCTCTAAAATGGAGGAGTCTCCCTTTTATAGAGAGGTGTTGGATTACCTGTGATGTGACAAGATGAGACTGCAGTACAACTAAACATGTCGCACAATCAGGTGATTTAATGCTTTGAGGTCGGAGGCACGGAGTTGTCACGGCCGATTGGGTGCGGCCGAGCTAACATGCCGTGGAGGACTGGAGAAACTCATCGTGGAGAACTGAAGATCCGTAGACAGTAGGTAGCACGTGCATTAATTGTTGAGTAAGCCGGAGATGCGCATTAATTGTGGAGTAAGCTGGAGGTCTTCGGGAGCCATGCGTGATGATGGTTGAGTAGGCCGGAAATGTGCATTAATGGTGGAGTGAGCCAGAGGTCATCAGGGGCCATGCGCATTAAATGCTGACGGCGATGGCAGGATATGCCCCCTGATCGGACTACAGAAGGATGTGACCGTAGTAGGTGAACGGCAAGGTCGGAAATCCGAGGTGGTAGATTTCAGGGTCGGGCACCTAGTTGGGCGCCAAGTCGAGAGCCCAGGAGGTCGGATGTATCCGAGGTCGGGCGCCTCCGAGGTCGGGCGCCTCTAAGGTCGGGCGCCTTGCGACGTGCTCACGTGCCTTGGGGCGGTTCGTATTACCCCAACACTACCCCCGACTTCCGAGTTCGAGCCGCTCGCGAGCTCGGACGTGAGAAGTAATTGTCTTTATGGCTGTGGTGGGGGCCAGAGCTTTAAATTGTTCCGGTATTCCGTGCATTTCGGAGTGTTTTTAATGAGAGAAGGTGGAACGACGCATTTTCATCCTCCGAGACCGCTTCGCAAAGCGGGCTCATAAATAGGTCCCAAGATCCGACAGAACACTGCCTCGATGGCATGTTCGAGGTACCAAATCGAAATAAGTACGCCGTTTCGGTTTTCGGAGTCGACACGCGGCGCAATCTGAACGACAAGCGGGATTCGGTCCTGCCGATCTGGGCCGTTAGGAGGGTCTATATAAACCCTTCGACCTGGCCCTAAAAAAGGGCTCTCTTGGTTGTTTCCTTTTTCTTGTCCTTAGTCTCTGGTTAGCCTTTCTCAGCCGTCACCGAGCTTTCCGGTGGCGCCTCAAGGCGATTTCCGGCGATCCCTCCTCCGTAGGTTATCTCCTTTTCTTAGTGCGGAGCGTTTTCCTTCCTTTTTTCTAATTTTTCTTTATTCTCCACTTTTCTCTCTTCTTTCTGAAAATGGGTCTTGGTCCGGATGAAGTTGGGTCTTGCCTGCCGGAGGAGGAGCTGGAGCTGATCCAGTCCCGATTCTTTTTTCGGCCCGGGTTTCATCTTGAACCCGCGGGACCGGAGGGCTGGGTAACGCAACCGCCTCCAGGCCGGATCAGAGTGTACATTGAGACACTCTGGGCCGATCTGTGGTTCCCCCTTCACAGGTTCGTAAGTGACCTGCTGGTGGAATACCAGCTCGTTCTAGCGTAGCTGGTTCCGAACTCTTGGAGGACTATAGTCGGGTTCTTGTCCCTTTGCCTCGCGCATGGGATTCTGACTTCGGTAAATATTTTCCGTCGGTGTTTTTTACTGAAAATGAACCCGGTGGATGGAGAGTGGCTGTACTTTGCCTTCCGAGGTGGTATGTCCCTCTTCCGAGGTGCCTCTTCCTCTATTCATGAGTGGAAGGGGCATTATTTCTTTTTGGCATTCGAGGCGTCGTGGGGTTTTGACCCAAGGTGGGGGCACCCCTGACTGAAGGCCCTCAACAGGCTCTCCGAGCCTACGGCGAACGAGCTGAGGGTTCTTGACTCCCTGCGGGATCTTGGAAGGGATATCAACTTGGCCGACCTCCTGAGCGAGGAAGCCTTGGTGAACGTCGGCCTAAGCTCGGCGCACCCCGAGGGTAAGAGTGGTTACTTAGTCTTGTTTTACTGCTTTGCATGTTTTCCTCTCTTTTACTTAAGAGTTTTTCTTTTTATGTTTCAGACATCCCCCACATATTGACCAGCAACACGTCCTTGTTCCTCCGACTGAAAAAGAGGTCCGCCGAGGCGGGCGGGGCTCTTCCCAAGCCCCGCAAGAGGGCGAGACGGTCTCCTACCTGCAGGTCGGGAGAGTCTGGGGTCGGCACATCATCGGCGGCCCGAGAGGAAGCTCCAGCCGAGCGCGCAAGCTCGGCCTCCGGAGGGACATCTGATTCGACGCCTCCGGCCTGCCCCGCTCCCATTGCTCAGCGGGCAGGCCAGCCTGTCATCCATTTGCGGCGATCGGGGCCCGAGCCGAGTAGGGACCCCGGTGCTCCGAGCGCGCCTCGGGTCTTCGCCCCAAGTTCTTCTGGTCCCAGCTCGTCTGGGATAGGGGGCGCCCCGAGAGGGGTCCTATCGGCCCGGATCTCCTGTTCCCCGAGGGTGGCTCGACCATCAAAGATGCCAATGTCACACGCGCGGTCTTTCGCCACCGATGCTCCCGGCCGACCGAGCTATGATCGAGGCCCTCAACCTCGAAGTGATCGTCGATCAAGTCTACCGAAATACTGTTCGAGTAAGTGACTTCCTTACTTTGCTTTTAGTTGTTCTTGTTTCTTTCTCTTTTGTTTATCATCACTTCTCTTTGCAGCATATCCACGAGGTCGATACCCTAGTATTCATCGCTTCGGAATGCCAGAACGAATCTTGGCGGTTCCAAAGACAGACGGAATCAGCCGAGAAGAGGCTCACAGAATCCGAGGCCGAGCTGGCCGAGGTCCGCGCGCGGAGGGAGGCCACTGAGGCCAGGCGGCTTGCGATCGTCAGCGAGCTCGAGGAGGAGAGGGCCGCCCACTCCCTAGCGAGGTCCGAGTTGCGCGCTGCCGAGACGCAACTCGTGGAAGCCCGCACCGAAGCTGCGGGGCATAAGTATGAAGGCAGGGTTCTCCGCCTAAAAATCGAGCAGCTTGAGGCCCGAGAGAAGAGGTTGCTTGAGCAAGCCCAAAATGCTGTGGAGCTCTTGAAGGAGTCGGAGGAGTTCCACGACATACTTAAGGAGGAGACCGTGGACGGGTTCCTCCGGGGCTTTGAGAACTTCAGACGGCAGATGGCTTGATTTTGTCCCTAGTTTGATCTTTCGGGGATCCAGCCGAGGTCGGGTATCGGCGGCGATAGTGACTCCGACGTGCCCTCGTCGCTTGAAGAGGAGGAAGAGGAGGAGGTCGAGGTCGAGGCCGCCGAAGCGGTAGCCAGGGGAGGGAGCGCCGAGATCGAGCAGGCAGTCCAGGCGGCTCCCGCGGAGGGAATTTTCAAGGTTGCTGACGGAGCTGCTCCTGCTCCCGCCGAGGAAGGTCCCGATCCAACCCCTGCCGAGGTCCCCCAAGTGATCATCGTAGATGATCCCGGCGCTGACGAGGCCGGAGCCTCTTAAGAATAGTTTTGTCCCTTTCTCTTTCTTTTTTGTTGTAAACGAGGTCGGCTTCTAAAGCCATTGTACAGCCGACCTCGACCTTGTACCTTGGCCTTCGGGCCTTTATTAATGGAATAGTTCTTTCCTAAATTTATGTTCACTTCTTTTCTCTAGTTTTTCAAATCGAACTTTTCTCGATGAATTTTTCTAAGTGCTCGAGCTCAGCTAAGTTCTTTGACTTAGGCTCGGGCGCGGAGTACATTTGTTAGGGCGACGTCTTAGGTGCCAGGCTCGAGCCGTAGGAAAACTAAGTCCTTGAGCTCGGCCAAATTTGTAAACTTAGGCTTCGTGGGCCTAGGTTTTCACCGCACTCGTCAAGTCAGATTTTTGTCGACGAATTTTTCTAAGTCTTCGGGTTCAGCTAAGCGTTTGGACCTTGATCTTCTAGGCCTCGACTTAGGTCATGTTCGCTAAGTAGAGCTCCAAGCTCCGAGTTTTCGAGCTTGGATCCGAATTCTACCAAGCCCTTAGGCTCGGCGTATGCGTTAAGCCCGAACCTCGAATTTCGAAGAGGTTTCATCGGGCGTTCAAGCTCGTCTTCTAAGCAATTTTGGCTAAGTTCTCGAGCTTAGCTTTTCGGACGTTAGCCGACAGGAGGTGTCGGGGCGGCCTCCAAGGAGGTCATGGACCGAAGTCGCATTGGCGTCGAAGCCTATACGGCAGTTAATCTCGGACTTAGCCGAGGTGCCAAGAAGTAGAACTAGGATTTTGTGATTTGTGCTTCGGCATTTTCGAGCTCGACCGAAGTATCAAAGGTTGATATATTTACTGCTGATGAGCAATAAGAGAAGCGCGCCTAGTGTAAGTAGGGCCCAGGCTCACAATTAGTTTGGGAAAACATCCTGACCTTGGTCGAGGTAAATTTCAAACTTAATCAATGAATTGTCGGCGATATAGAAGAATGTAATGAAACTGTAAAGTGTACCTTCCTGTCGGAGCCGAGAGTCTCATGCTGAGGTCGGCAGCTTTGCTCTTTGGTGAGTTCTTGAGGACGTTCCTTTGCCTGGGATCCGCTTTTTGAGGATGCCGGCATATTGAAAGATGTAGTCGCCGTTGGAGATCTGTGTGGACGCTTCGTCGTCATTCACGAATATTTTGAGGGCGCTTTGTCGTCATTCACGAATGTTTCGAGGGTGCTTTGTCGTCATTCACGAACATTTTGAGGGCGCTTTGTCATCGTTCACGAACATTTCGAGGGGTTGCGAGGGTACTACCCTATCATTTCGAGGTCGAGGGAGCTTGGGCTCACTATCGACTCATCGGGGCATCTCGACCTTAGTCGAGGAGGCGCTACGGGGGCCATGAAGGTGCTACCCTGTTGTCGATGTCGGGCGCCATGGGGGGCCGCAAAGATTCTACCCAGTCTTTTCGAGGTCATGGGGTCTGGGAACGCACTGTCGACACTCGGGGCATCTCGATCTTAGTCGAGGGATCGTACGCAAGGCTGAGGGGTCTGGGAACGCACTGTCGACCTGCGACGCTTTCCGAGGCTGAGGGATCTGGGTACGCACTGTCGACACTTGGGGCATCCCGACCTTAGTCGAGGAGGCGCTACGGAGGGCCGCGAAGGTACTACCCTGTTGTCGATGTCGAGCGCCACGGAGGGCCGCGAAGGTACTACCCTAATTTTTCGAGGTCGAGGGTTCTGGAAACGCACTATCGACACTCGGGGCATTCCGACCTTAGTCGAGGAATCGTACGCAAGGTTGAGGGGTTTGGAAACGCACTTCGACCTATGATGCTTCCCGAGGCCGAGAGGTCTGGGTACGCACTGTCGGCACTCCGAAAATCCCGAACTTTGTCGGAGTATTTGAGAGAGATCGAGACCGAGCTCGATGTCTTCGCGGCGAGGCGTTCCAGGCTTGGCTGGGGCATCCGAGCTTGGTCAGGCATCCGAGCTTGGTCGGGCATCCGAGTTTGGTTGGGTAGTCAGAAGATCATGAATATTTTATCGTTAGGAGAAACATAATATGACCAGGAGAAAATTGTAGATAAGTTATCATAAGGAGAAGACGCGAATCATGTTCCCGGTCACCCAGGACCCCTTAGGGCTTCACTGATAATACATCCGGAGATTTTCAAAGTTCCAGCTTCGCGCAATAGGGGTCCCTTCGAGGGACTCCAGCTTGTAGGCTCCAGGTCGCTGAACTCGCACGATCTAGTACGGTCCTTTCCAATTTGGGGCCAGCTTTTCTTGCTCGGTTGGCTGAGAAGCTTCGGTTCTCCTGAGGACGAGATCTCCTACTTTGAAAAGTTTTTCTTTGACTTTGGAGTTGTAGTATCGGGCCATCCTTTGCTGGTACCTCGCCATACGAACTCGGGCGACTTCCCTGGCCTCTTCAGCAAGGTCCAAATTGTTTCTGAGCCGATGACTTGAACGATTAGCAATTGATCTCCCGTCAGAACAGATGACCCCGACTTACTAACTAAGTCGGTCTACAAGCCAAATTTCATATCACACTTTTTTTGTCCATATAACTGATTGGACGGAACTTGGTGTCTCCCAGCTCCCCTCTCACGAGGACAAAAAAAATCCTAGACCTTCTTCCAAAATCCAATTCCATTGTAGAAAACTGGCACATGACCCATATTCAGTTCGGTAGTCCCTCACTTCCTCCCTGTAAAAGTTAAAAAAAACAGAAACCAAAAAACTGAAGGAAAAAAAAAAGGAAGGCCAGCTACCGAGACACGACCCAGAGGTATCAACAGTGTAATAGACCGAGAGAGGATCCTGACGGATCAATATATAGTGCCATGACCCACACAAAAAAAAGAAAAAAAAACAAACTCTCTTTTGCTTTTTCTCCCTCGCTCTTTCTCTCTTCGGGTCCGTTCGCGTCGGGTCGGGTCCGTTCGGTAAACCCAGACCCGACCCAGAAAATAATTCAGGTCCAATTTTAGGATCCGACCCGGACCCGCGGGTCCTAAAATTCGGGGTCGGGTCGGGTCTACGCGGGTCGGGCCGGGTCGGGTCTCGGGTCAGCCCGACCCATTTGCAGCCTTAGTCAGCATCGTAGTGCTCGACCCTTAGGGAAGAGAGTCTGATTTCCAACGGGATGACAGCCTCAGTCCCGTAGGCCAAGTTGAAGGGGGTCTTGCCCGTGGGCAGCCGAAACGTAGTTCGGTAGGCCCATAGCACGTTGTATAGGTCCTCGACCCGTTGTCCTTTGGACCGATCGATTCTGGCTTTAAGTTCCTGCAAAATGGTGCGATTTGTTACCTCGGTTTCTTCGTTTGTCTGTGGATGGACGATCGAGGTGAAGCGGTGGTCGATGCCGAGCTCGGAGCAGAATTCTTTGAATCGAACATTGTCGAACTGGCGGCCGTTGTCAGATATGAGGATGCGGAGAAGTCCAAATCTGCAGATTATTGACTTCCAGACAAAATTCTGCATCTTCTGCACGGTGATCCGGGCCACTGGCTCGACCTCTACCCACTTAGTGAAGTAATCAATGGAGACGACCAGGAACTTTCTCTGCCCGGTCATAAGGAGGAACGGCCCCAGAATATCGATTCCCCACTGGGCAAATGGCCAGGGGGCGCTGATCGAAGTCAGTGAGGCCGAAGGTCGGCGCTGGATGTTGGCGTTCCGTTGACATCGGTCACATCTCCGGACAAAGTCCGTTGCATCCTTCTGAAGTGTGGGCCAATAGTATCCCTGGCGAAGGATCTTGTGGGCTAGCGCTCGGCCTCCCAAATGGTTCCCGCAGATCCCCTCATGGACCTCTCGTATGGCATAATCCGCCTCTGACGGACGAAGACATCTAAGGAGGGAAGAGGTAAAGGACCTGCGGTAGAGTTTTTCTTCGTACAACACGTATCGGGAGGCTAGTTGCCTAATTCGGCAAGACTCCAGCTCGTCGTTGCGCAAGATTTCATCTTTCAGGTAGCTGACGAGCTCGTCCATCCAGCTTGGCTCCACCTCAAGGCAGAGCACTGGCTCGGGCTCTTCCGTGCTGGATGTTTGGAGATACTCGAGCATTGTCGCTTTAGGAAGCTCGCTCATGCGAGAGGTCGCCAGCTTTGACTGTTGGTCCGCCCTCTGGTTCTCCGACCTTGGAATGTGTTGGATGCTGAAGGAGCTCAGAGCTGAGACAAGATCTCGCACCTTTCGGAGATACTTCTGCATCGCGGGCTCTCAGGCCTCGAAGTCTTCCGAGATCTGGCTCACGACCAGTTGGGAGTCGCTGAAGACCCTTAGGTCTTTCACCTCCAGTTCTTTCGCCAACTTGAGCCCGGCGATGAGTGCCTCGTATTCCGCCGCATTGTTAGAGGCAGGGAATTCGAGGCGCAAAACTTGCTCCACAACTACTCCATCTGGACTGGTGAGGATAAGGCCTGCTCCACTACCCCCGAGTTTGAGGAGACATCGATGTGCAGAGCCCACGTCGGCCCCGGAGTTTGCTCCGTTGGTGTGGGCTCGGGCTCGGGCTCATCTGGCACGGTGCACTCGACGATGAAGTCGGCGAGTGCCTGGGCTTTAATTGCCAGCCTCGGCTGGTACTCGAAGTCAAACTTTCCGAGCTCGACCGCCCACTTTGTGATCCTTCCTGCCCAGTCTAACCGCTGCAGGATCTGCTTCATTGGTTGGTCGGTCAGTATGGCGACTGTGTGGGCTTGAAAATAAGACCGGAGCCTCCGAGCTGAAATTACCAGGGCGTAGATTGTTTTTTCTAATTTTGAGTATCGAGTCTCGGCACCCCTCAAGACTCGGCTGGTGTAGTACACTGATTTTTGGAGCTTGTCTTCTTCTCGGATCAGGACGGAGCTCACTGCGACCGAAAAAATCGCCAAATATAAGTAGAGGAGCTCGCCCTGCCGAGGTTTTGTAAGAAGTGGAGGAGAGGCGAGGAGACACCTGAGGTCTTCAAAGGCCTGCTGGCATTCTTCCGTCCAGAGGAAGTTCTTCGGCCACTTGAGGACTGAGAAAAATGGGAGGCATCTTTCTGCAGACCGAGAAACAAATCTTTCCAGAGCTGCAACTCGGCCAGTGAGTCGTTGCACCTCCTTGACTGTCCTTGACGGTGCCATCTCTTGCAATGCTCGGATCTTCTCGGGGTTCGCTTCAATTCCATGCTGGGTGACTATGAAGCTAAGGAACTTCCCCGATGTGACTCCGAAGGCACACTTAGCAGGGTTGAGCTTCATCCGATACCTCCTCGGCGTGGAGAATGTTTCGTTGAGGCCGGTAATATGGTCTTCTGTCAGCCGACTTTTCACCAGCATGTCATCAACATAGACCTCCATGTTTCGGCCTATTTGGCTTTTGAAAATCTGGCTGACCAACCTTTGATAGGTCGCTCTAGCATTTTTCAGACCGAAGGGCATCACCTTGTAGCAATAAATGCCCCCGTCGGTGATGAAAGCCATCTTTTCCTCATCTTCGGACGCCATCCAAATTTGATTGTACCCGAAGAAAGCGTCCATAAATGTCAGCAACTGATGTCCCGAGGTGGAGTCCACGAGTTGGTCGATGTTGGGGAGAGAAAAACTATCCTTTAGGCAAGCTTTGTTCAGGTCGGTGTAGTCCACGCACATCTGCCATTTTTCGTTGGCCTTCTTGACGAGGACTACATTGGCGAGCCAGTCTGGGTAGGATATCTTTCGGATGAAACCGGCTTTGAGGAGCTAGTCTACCTTCTCGGCTGTCGCTTGCTGTCGCTCTGGGGCGGAGCCTCGCTTCTTCTGCCGCACGGGCCTGGAGGTCGGTTTCACCTGAAGTCGGTGAACCATGACCTCCAGGTCTATTCCGGGCATATCAGCGGGCGACCAGACGAAGACGTCCATGTTGGCCCGCAGGAACTCGATCAGGCATCCTCTTTCACGGGCATCCCGTTCGGAGCCGACCTACACGGTTAGCTGGAAAAAAATTTTCTATAAAGGAACTTGAGTGAGAAGCTCACCAGGCTCTACTCGCTCCTTCCGTGGGCCATCCCGTGCTTCTAGAGTCTCGAAGGAGAGCGCCCGATTTGCTGCCGAAGTTGATGTCTCGGCTGGTCGCTTAGCCTTGTGGGTCGCCATATAACATCGCTTTGCTATCACTTGGTCCTCGCGAACTTCGCCCACTCCTTGGTTGGTGGGAAATCGCATGAGCAGGTGGCGAGTCGAGACCACGGCTCGGATAGCGTTGAGCACTGGTCGTCCGAGGAAGGCGTTGTACGCCGAGGGCAGGCGGACCATGAGAAAGTCCATCCTCACGATGCTCTCTCGAGGAGCGAGGCCGACCGTGACTAGGAGACTGTTGCCCAAGGTGACAACCCAAGAGGGGGGGTGAATTGGGTCTTTTAAAACTTTTCAACTACTTCTAAACTT